>OY723401.1:75595901-75880334 GCA_963210345.1 Inga oerstediana | reverse complement strand
CTTAGAAAAATATATGAAAATTCTTATTGAAAAATTTTATTGCTAGAAGTTAAAGACAAACCTGAATTTGAGTATCAGGACTTTCAATATATTAGAACATATCATATTCTACTAGTTAATAAAAAAATTTTAAAATAGGGACTTTTCATCTATTTTGATTTCTTTCATTTGTCTCCGCTTCCAACCTAACTTTGTTGTCATCCTTACCTCCCTCCGATCCACCTTATCTTTAAAATAGACCAAGTGAAAGCGAAATTTAGTATGTTGTCTCACTCGAATTAGCCTAATCACAATTTTTTTTTTTTTTACTTTGATATTCTTATCTTTATCTTGATGATGAGTTAATCCTCGTGATTAGCAAAGAAGTAACCTACTTATCACATGCAATCGGTTTGACTTGTTGCATTTCCCAACTTCGTATTATAGATCATATATAGAGATTAATATAGAAGCACACTTACGCGCATGATCTTGTGTTTTGCGTTTCTTATCTTTCATTAATTTTTTTATTAACAACAAAAGCATTGTTTAGGATTTCTAAACTTTTCATATACTCTCTATAGTCTAAAATAAAAGCAGTGTTTAGCCTTTCTGAACTTTTACCATACTTTCTCTTCTTCTTTTTTTTTTGGGTAAGATTTCCTATGCTCTCTCCAGTCTTCTTTTAGACGATATTGATTTGATGGTTAATTATTTGACAAGATTCTATACATTCTCGATTGTCTATCACATTAAACATTTTCCTCAGTGTAGTCATTTTTAATAACATTTGGGCCACCCGATATCTGGCACTTTTTTTGAATCTTATTATCAGGTATTCGAACAACTGACTAATCTCAATCGAGGTTTTACAATCAGGATACCTCTCCTCAAAGTAGTCATATTTTAATGCATCGTATCACTTTTTGTCTGTTTAGATGTTAGATTAAAAGTCAATTGTCTAACTAATTAAATGAGAGGAGAACGTATTTTCGGAAAACTATTACAAAATCTTAATATGTAGTAATTTAATTATAAATAATTAGTTTTAATTTTTTTATTTATGTGAGTTAGGTAAAATAATTATTAGATTTAAAATTGAAGGCAGTACATGTGCAAAATACTGCTCTTGATTAGAGATTCTAGTCAGATGCATGTGGCGTAAACAGTACCAATTAACTACAATTAGCATCTATGATGCTATTCTTATTAGATTAACTAATTAGTTAATTGGTCAACATTTTTCTCGATATATTTCATTTCTTATATGATATTATTAATTAATTTAATTAATCATCGATCCAAGAGACATATAGAACAAAGCCGAGGAACAAAAGGGTTAAGGTATAAAAAGAGCATGGGAATTAGAGGCACACTAGATTCGCTAATCCTTGTGAATTAACTTGTCTATAATTTAAAAACAACCATTATATAATTGAAGCAACTTGAGCACACAGAATAGGCCAGGAAAGACTTTTTATTTAAATAAGTTGTAGATGAAAAGACCAAACCAGCCCTAATGAAATGATATAAATATTTCAGTTGTAAATGTATTGTTTTTCCATAAATAAGTATTATTAAATTATAAAGAAAAGATAAATAATAAATAATAATCTGTCTGCCCAAAGAAAAGGCCTTACTAACACATCCCCTTTAAGTGTGAAGAGAACCTAATGTACTTAGAATCTTTACCGAACTACCCTACCACTATTTTCACCTTCTTTCAAGTTATTCAAGATTCCGTGACTCTTTTATAATGGAATAATTGATGAGGCTCAATTTTTTTTTTTTTTTGGTTTAGTACATTAGGGGAAAGAAACAGAACTCCTTGGGAGATGATTTTTTTTTTGTTACATTGAGGGCCCAAAGACCATACAAATAAAAACAAAAAACAAAAAATAGTATTACATCCAAAATTTAACTATATATAAAGCCATGACATGGAAAATTTAAAATGGCACATTTTCCCCCTTAAAATTTAAAAAACAGTACAAAAATTACATACAAATTATTAGCTAGGTAAAGTTCATGTGACTGTGAAAGCTTTAAATGATAAACTTTGAATAAAATTTACAAATGACACTGAAACATAAAGTATTGCATATTTATGCATAATTTAGTGAGTGAACATTACATGTGGAAATTTCAATATCAGATCTAAAATACAGGGAAAATGTATGTGTAATTCCTCAATATATTATAAATGAAATATATGATTTTTTAACACACACGCACAATCATAAAGACAGTATAAAATCAATTAACAGCCGAATGAAGAATATTATTCAGTAAAGAAAATAGAAAATTGTGGAGACACAAGCTCGTGGTGTGCTCCACCTTTTTCCTTTAATAGCTCAGTTTTGGATTGTCATTATTCGTGTAACCACACTTATATCAATAAAGCTTGAGTTTTTGGATTATTCGTCCGGTCCAAGATGTTAAGTTAATCCAAGTTGCTCATATATATTGTCCTTATCTTATATCTTCTCTCTCTACACACACACACACAATTTGTGGTTTATATATATATATATATATATATATATAATTTGGTGATTGGGAACCATGTGAAGTCCACTATCACAAGGAGAAGAATCAGATTAATTATATATTATTGCTTTTGATTATTATCATTTGTTGAGTGAGACCAAATTAAATAAGGATTTACAACTGCTACATGCATGCATCTAGACGTGTTAAAAGTAAATGTTGATTTAAAAAAATAAGGCAAGTTAGGTTATGCATATGCATGTTTTTGGAATAAGGGATTTTAAATGAATTAGTTTAATTATATATATAACTAAGAGTTCAATTAGTTCACAACCATTTACTTTCTATGATCAGTTTGACCTAAAAGCTTTTTTCTTCTTTTAGGCTCAATGACCTATCTCAAACCTCTCACATGCTACCCTAGCGGCGTGCCATGAGATAAGTATAATAATATGATGAGATGAAATGCATGAATGTAAGAAAACTTCATTTAGTTCGATGATATATATACTATCACCTTTTTTTAATAAAAAGATGAATTATATAAAATGAAGAAAATTTTACAATATAATAAAATTCAGAAGACATGAATTAAACATGTATTTTATATTGTTTTTATATAACTACCATATATTTATAAGACACGGAAAATTAATTTTTTGGCTCTTCAATTTTTAATTCAGTTAAAACTCGATCCCTCAAGTATGACTTAATATGACTTAGTTCATAAACTTTTGACTCATTCAAAACTTAGTAAATGCTAATTCATAGTATGACGTGGAGGCTGAGTCACAATTTTTTGCTAGAAGAAGATGAGTTATGGATGACAAAAAATAAGAAAAAAAAGTAGCTGGTCCAAAGACAAAGATTAGGAATTGAATTTTAAGTTAAAAAAAATTAGGGGTCAAGTCACGTCGAGTCATATTTAACACGGTAAGAACGGAGTTTTAACTAGGATAAGAGTTGAAGGGCTAAAAGATTAATTTCCTTTATGAAATTCAATCATTATTATACTTATTTGAGAATAATTTTCCAATAAAAGATTAATTTTCCTTATAAAATTCAATCATTATTATACTTATTTGAGAATAATTTTCCAAAGACATTTTCATTAAAACCTGAGATTACAAGCGAGATCAAACCTATGACCTCCCACTTAAAGGAAAGTTCTCATACCACTAGGCTATAAAGTCTTTGGTTCCATAAAGCTGTTTTCTAAATTACTATGAATTTAAATTTAAAACTTTATTTAAGCGGTCATTGTTTCTTCTTGTTTTTTTTTTTTTTTAAGTATATGGCAAGCCAAAGCTTGAAAATGGACGAAACTAGGCTAGATTCCTAGTACTAAACTTTAATCTCACAAGCAAAACAATTGGGCTAACAACAATATTGTTTATCTTCTAAATACATTCCTAAGCAACCATTTGATACATTGGTTACCAAAACCGGTAATTGTTTCTTCTGCTAGTACTTCACAATATATTTTAATTAGGGAAACTTCATTGAAAAGCTACATGAAATACCCAAATTCTAATTTGGTTCATTAAACTCAACAAATTATTAATCATGCTACATAGAGCAAAGTGGGATTTAGAAATTAGATCTAATTACTCCTATAACTCTAAGTTCTTAAGAAAGACAAATTGAAGTGTGAAGAAGCTTTTTCCTGCATCATCTTCAACTCAAACTTGATCCTAAAACCCTTGAATTATCGTTCTATCCAGCGAAAGAGAATAGCATGTTGAAGCACATTGGAGGAATGCAATTGTAATAGTGTGAAAACATGTGTACTTCCTACTGTCTTTAATATAAGACATATTTAAGAGGTTAATCTTGATCCTAAATATAAGACAAAGTTTTCATATTTATTAATCTTTTCCTAATTTACTTCTATTTTATTGATACTCCCTCAACAACAACCAAGGGGGAGAGGGAATGAGAGAACTAAAGAAGATTATTAATATGTTTTAGAAAATATATGTCATATTAACTAATTCAACTAATTAACTTTCTTAATTTAATTAAATTAGGTAAATATCTCTTACATTAATGATTAGAGGAGTCATTACAAAAAAACATGAAATTTCTGACAGAATTTGCCATGGAAAAATTCTCTATCACAAATTCTGTCGGAAAAATTTCTGATGGAATTTTTTCTAGGGAAACATTTGTCATGGAATTAGCCACGGAAAATATTTCGTGGCAAATTCTGTCTTTTGGCATGGAATTTCTGACAGAATAATTCCGTCGCAAATTTCCGACGGAAATGAATTCTGTTGCAATTTTCAAATGAATTGAATTCCGTCACAAATTTCCTCACAATTTCCGACGGAATTGAAAATTTAAAAATTATTATTTTTAATTAAATTAAAATTTAAAAAAGTATTTTTATAAAATATATTATTTATTAATTAATATTTTAAGTTTAATTTTAAATTTATTTTTTAATTATTATTTTCTAATTTCTAAAATATTTTTAATTTCCAATCATAGATTTTGGTTCCTGTAGGCGCAAAATAGTCATATAAAAATTTATTAGTTATTAATTAATATTAGTAAAAAAATATTAGTTAATAATTATTTATATAAGATGCAAATTTTTTTAATTTGAAGTTAATTTATATTAAAAATTATAAGAGTATATAAAATTATTTTATATTACTATTACATTTATATATAAGAAACAAATGTATATTTATAAATAATTGATTATGTATAATAAGATTATATATATAATTTTGTAGTAATAGAATGCCAAAGCAGTCGAGCTCATATGCTAAGTTGAGTTGTGAGTTTGAACTAAAGGAGGGGCAAGTTGAGTTGTGTAATATCCCAAAAAGTGATTAAGGGCTAATGACTTCCAAAGTGAATGTAATTATTGTTGAATAAACAATTTTGGAGAATGTATCATGGGAATTTGGTTGTTTTAATGATTCCAATGGCTTCCTTGTGAAAATTCGTGTGGGGAGAATGTTTATTGTGAAATTGGAACCATTGGGAACAATTGTATAAAAGTTGGAAATTCTGTCCATTGAAACTTTGTACAGGGCAGTCGATTTGTATGGACGTTTTAAATAGGAAAATAGTGTCTAAAAATTCTGAAAATTTTCATTCTGAAAATTTCACATGCTAAGCTTCAAAATGGACATATAATTTGTGTCATTTCAATTTATCAACTAAGAGTTATGATTTTCTAAAGTTTGGGATGAAAACTGGAATCTGTTTTGGAGCAGTATGAACTTTTGCGCAATTCTGTATTTTTGAGGTTATGAGCTGCAGTGATCCATATTTTTTCAATAAATAGGACTTAAATAGCTTTCTATTGGCTTTGGGATCACCCCATTTTGATTTTTCTAGAATTAGTTATGATTTTTCAAAATTTGGGCAGAAATCTGCCAAAATTTTGTAAAAATCCGAAATTGATGGAAATTTAGTAAATAATTAGAAAATAATATTATATCATATTAAATCATTATCCACCTCCTCCATCAGCCCAAAACCGTGACATTCAGCTGCAACAAGAGAGAGAAGGTGTGAGAAATTCTAGAGAGAGAAGGAGAAGAGAACTTGTACGGTAAGTCGATTTCTTCGGTAAATCCTTACCTAACGTGTATAACTCCGCTCCTAAGCTATTCTTCTATGTTCTTCAAGGTTTGTGGAGCACAAATTTGGGTGTTTTAAGGCTAGGGTTTTCAGTCACCTTGAGAAAAATCTAGTGGGAGCTTGAGGTAACTTCCAAACTTTCGTATATTACTTATTCTGGCTGCTGTGGGCAATTTAATATATGAAATTTCGCCGGATTGCCATTGGTTTTAAAGTTTGGAAATAACATGGCCTAGGGGTTATGCTATCCAAATTGGGTCTTAATGTTAGTTGTAACCTAATGTAATGGTTAATAAAGTGATTAGGAGTAGAAAGAAATACATCTGCAAAGCCGAAACCGTAAAACCCCAATTTTTCTCGGGGAACTGAGAATTTCGGCCAAGGCTAGTTTGGAGGGGTTAGAGTTGAATTTTCAATGATTTGATGGTTCCATTGAGTTCAGGAGTGAAAATTAGGTGGGATTACAGTTGATCACTTTTTCGGAAAAGGCCGAAAAAGCATAATTACAAAAACGCCCCTGAGGCCCTTAAAGTAGGGCTGCCAAGGGTAAATTTGTAATTTGACATTGAATTTGATAATTTTGAGTCCAAAAATGGATTCCTTGGGCGGAAATATGTTAGGATAGCCCAGATTAGAATTTCGAGAAAAGTGCAACCGGACTAGGTATAGCAGGCCCGGGTAGGGTCCCCGGAGGCATTTTTGTAAATTTTCATTATAGACTCATATAATCCCAAGAAACATCATGGAAGTGTGTAAATGGTGAATTTGGAATTGTAGGATTTGATATTTGCCCTGTTCGTGATCCACCTGCGCTAGAGCACAATCAGAAAGAACAAGGTAGTGACTCTTTTCCCTTATACTATATGTGATACATAATATGTTTGTTTGATCATTGTTTGTGAGTCTATCACCTGCGGCTCATCGGTGTTGACGGTGGGAGGATCGTACCTTCGGGGCGGTGGAATCCGGGGGATGAGACTCTGTGAAAGCCGTAAGGCTATATGTGAAAGCCGAAAGGCTATTTGTGAAACCTTCACCCGCGGCCCATCGGTGTTGAAGGTGGAAGGACCGTGTCTTCGGGGTGGTGGAATACGGGGGATGAGATTATGTGATTATGTGCATATGTGGCAGCCTGCGTGCTGTGCTTTATGCTGTGATGCTGCTTGATGATTTTCTTGCATGCTATGTGATTACATGTGGTATGAGTGATTTGTTACTACTGGGATTCTTTTGAATCTCATTTTTTCCATTGACTAACCTTCAGACAGGGCAAGTGGCTCCAAGGGAAAGGAGACAACCAAGGGCGGATAGGGCTCCTTAGGGAGCTTTATATTTTGGTGTTGGTTATAATGTTTGGTTGGGAGATCACCGTATATCTTATAAATGTTGTTTTGGAGACAGTGGTGTAATCTCCTAATGAGAATTTATAAACCTTTAGTTTATATATGAAACCCGGGAGTTGCCGGGATTTTGTTGTACACTCTGATATATAAATGTGATATAACTGCACAGGATAATTATATTCGAGTTGTGGAATTTGAGACCAGGGTAAGGCAGAAATTTTAAAAATATTGGTGAAAACCCTTCCGTAAGGAAGGGATTGTAAATGAGTTTGATTATTATTGGTCTCTATTTCATTTTAAAATATGTATTTCGAATCATAATTACGAATGGGGTTACAAGTTGCATTTCCAAATATAAAGAGGTTGCGACACATGGAGGAGGGAGGTTGCGACACGTGGCGGAGCTGGGCGCCGGTGGTGACAAGGTGGACGCCGCCGAGTTGTCACGTGGCTTTTTAAATTTAAAAAATAAAAAACAAATTTGTGACTGAATTCATTCTGTCAGAAATTCTCGATGGAATCTGAATTCCGTCGGAAATTTTTTTGTCATACTATTATTACCAACGAAATTTATTCCGTCGAAAATCCTAAATTCCGTTAGAAATTTAGTGTTTTTTTATAGTGAGTATTGTAGAAGGAAGATTGAAACACGACTGAGAAAAAAATCAAAGACTCATTGTGATGCAAGAAATCGATGACCAATATGGAATTTAAGTAATTGTGATTCAATGCGTTTATACCATAGATTCGCCTTCCAATAAATCATTTGTAAATCATCGTTCTCATCTTGGTTTTCATTTTCCTCTTCTTTATTAAGTATTTGAAATCCAGTAATTTGATAAAATTTTGATTTCGTTATTTGAAATAGTCTTCTTCTGTGGTTGTTCGTGCTATTGCTGTCTCAAAACTTTTTTCCTCTGTAAATTTCTCTTCATTTTTTATTCTCTTTGTTCCTTTATTTTGTTTTTATTATTTTGTTAAGAGGAGAAAGAAGAGGGCATTAAACTTATTTACTCCAATTTTAAAATCTCAAATTAGTTAATGACTCAATTAAGGGTTTATTAAATTTATCAACCTGATTTATAATTTTCCTATTTTAAGTATCTTTATATGAGATTTTCCTTTTGAATTATGTGAATTTAAAATTTTGATGTGAAAGTAATCAGGTAATTCATTTATTCATAAAAAATAATTATCTTGAAGAACTATAATACTAATAACTTATCGCGAGCATATAATAGCATAATAGTGGCCATTGTTTCCTCCTAAACAATTATACGAATAAATTTTTATCGTATTAACTTTTATTAAAAATATAATTGCTTTAATCATAATCCATTTGTGGTTGGCAAAGCATGTTTTTTAAAAAATAATATACTGTATTATATTTTAATGAGAGGTCCATGATAAAATTATAACAACTTGTATAGTTTAGTGTTGGAATTGGAATCTTAATCACAAAAACACGCATAAGAGAAACAAGAGAAAAATGAACACATATGTTAAATTTAATGCAGTTTGGATCTCTTAAAATAAACATGTTGTGTGTATCCAACCGTTTTAGAAAAATTTATAACTCTAGCAATTTTTGGTGTGAAAAATTCCAAATCTCGCTTCATGCATGTTAATCTGAAAGTAAAACATTTTTAAAATTTTTACTTACAAATTACCGAAGATATTTTATTCATTAATTATGTATTAACACTCACATTCTCTATAAATTCCTTTACGCAATGGGTGCAAGATTTAACAAAAATATTATTCTGACAAATTATTCCGGACAAAATATTATTCTAACAAGTTATCTTCGATTAAGCGTATTCATTGCATTTGAACATGAGAGGATTACCAATCAAGTTCCGTGAATATTAATTATACTAATAAATTATTGGTTGAGATAATAAGTTACATCATCCCTATAAGAATCGGAGGATAACAAAAGTTTAAATTTTGGGAAGCATATTTATTGAAAGTGAAGAAAACTCTTTACACTTTAAGCCTTAAAAGGGTAGCCCTTAACCAAATCAAAAAGAATATTAATTATTTTCTAAATCACATTTACAAGTTAACATTTAATATTTACATGTCAAATTTCATCATTTTAACAAGTGGTTTTTGACCCGATCATTTGACAAGTGGTTAAGACTTAAGACTTAGAAGCAATTAATTTCTTTATTTAAAACCTGTATGTAATTCCCCCTTTTAAAATTGAATTCCATTATCAAACCTTCTACACCGAGACCTCTTTAATTAATTTCTTTTCACATACAAGTGTACAACTTGAAAAAGAAATAAATACTCGAGATCCGTATTCTTCTTTTATTATTATTATTTTTAAGTAATTACTAAATAATGAAACATGAAGCCGTACTATGGACACAGTGAATTCCATAGCTTGACAATACAGCTTTTCAGCAAATTGTATATTACCTGCAACAAAAAGTTTGTGTGTTGGGTCTTGTGAACTTCCAAAGGTTAGATAATGTGTTTGTTTGGAATAGTTTATTTTTAGGTAATAAATATTTATAAATCATGATTCATAATATATGAGGTAAGTATATGAAAAAAGTTTTATCTCGATTTATATAATAAGTGACTTATTATCTAAAATTAAGTGATACCAAACACAGGTTATATCTTTAGGCTTATAAAAATATTTACATATAGCCTATAAATAAAATTTTTATATCAGTGGTAGAATTTAAACTCATTATTTTAAATATTATGAACCAACTAATTACGATCCTTTGTCGGCGCAAATTGTATATTTTCTGGATAAATGAATTCAGAAGGAGGAGGAGGAGCAGCATCCGAGGACAGAGAAAGGTGTCGTATTCGCATGTCAAGGTGTCGTTTGCAGTAACACGTGGCAACTAAAGAGGATGCACACACGGTAACGTGACTGAATTTGCATGCTGTCGTTTGGTTGCTTCTGCATGCCGCATTTGCAACTCGCATCCCTTGCAAATTACAATTTCCCCCTCTTTTTCACTTCTCCACTTGTCGCCTTATATACTTATTATTTGTAAACTATCGTCTATCGATAACCTGTAAATGTATATTTTTGCAATGAGAGATTATTCAACAATAATTTTCCCCCTTTTCACATGCTAAAATTAAAATATTTTCTGTCGGGATCCCCTATTTCTCTTCTTTCTTTTTTTTTTTTCAATTAAATGGCATACACTAACAACATAAAATTACAAACGTGATCAAACCTGTAACCTTCCATTTAAATGGGAACTTTCATACTACTAGATTATAAGGACAATGGCATATCCCCAATTTCTCATAGTGAATGTCAATGAAGCAATATTATTTTATTATAATCTCATCTCTAATTAATCCTCATTTTTATAAGGATAATGGTAATTAACAAGTAGTAGATCGATAATCGTACACACAATTCTAGCATAAATTTATTTTAATAAATCAAGTTAAAATATTTCATAATCTAAACTATTTATATACCTTGTTTAATCCTGTCACCCAACTTTATATTTACCTAACTTTCACCCTATTACTTTATTAAACAATTATTTTAAAATATAAATCATTCACAAAGCGCTGATGAATGTATGATAATTTCGATCAGCAAACTGAAGTCAATAGGTAATTTACAAATAATAATTTCAGTGGATCAAAAAGAAAAATAACTAGTTCAATTAATTAACCTTGAAGAAATCAGGTCAAAAGAATAAAAGAAACAGAAAAAAGCATGAAGTAATTAGGGAAAATTGTGAAAAAATACCTCGTTGGAAACTTATTTGTCAAATGAGACCTTTGCGTGCAGAATATTTTCCAGGTGTAAAGAATATATTTCCCTGTGTGTAGAATATCTTCCTTGTATGCAATATTCTTCTCTATACGCATGTAGAAATCTTCCCTACGTGTGCAGAAATCCTCCCTTCTTATATAAAAATTTTCCCTCCATGCGCAGATATCTTTACAGGTCCCATTTGACAATTAAGTTGCAAATGAGGTCGTTTTTAGCAATACTCCCAAGTAATTATTACTAATTAATTATTAAGAGAAAAGTTTTGGGCGGTTGGGTGTGATTTGCGAAAGAGTATGTGGCCATGTTAATTACGCCGTCTTATTTAAGGTCAAATCAAAAGACATACAACTTTAGTCAGCCAAGGAAAAAACAGACATAACTTTAAGGACGGCTTTCTCATATTCTCAATCGTCGAATATCCTCCTATGTAACAAACAGCCTATCTCTTTTCCCAAATATGATAAAGTAGGAAACAAAACTCAAATATACGTAAGCAACCGTAAACCGATTTAGAAACAACTAATAATCAATAATTGTTTTAAAATACATCGAATCAATGTAAAACAAACATTGCCAACCTATATATTATTGTCGCAAAGGAAATAAACTCAAACATGAATATAGTCTCGTCAAATTCTCTCTTTTCAAAAAAAAAAAAAAAAAAAAACAGTGGTCTCTGTAAAAGTTTAGATACCACCCTAATCCTTATAACTAATTCTTACATACTAAAAATTGTTAATTAAGCTGGATGCTACAAAAGCTTACCAGCTAGGTCAGTTTGTTTCAATGTTCAAAAGAGTATTCAATGCATATTTACAAATTGTCCAAAAACACATAATTTTACATTGATAATGCGGTCCAAAATCACGTTCGTGCGAGATATAAATTGTATTTTTATCAAGGTATTAAGACTCGGACCGGGCATTGAATCAGTCGGGGTACTGGGTTAAGGGTCAGTGGGTCAAACCGGGATCAGACCGGAGCTAAACCGGGACCAAACCGGTGAGAAATTGAAAATTTTAGACTTACAGTATGAAATTCAAAAGGAAAAATGTAAATTTTTTTTTTTTAAATGTCAACCCGGACTGGGAACAGGACCGGACCGGTTCGCCGGTTTCCGGGCTGGACCGGCCGGTCCGGTCCGAGTTCAGCAACCTTGATTTTTATCAATTAGACCAATTTTTGTTAGCTGTCATCCATCAGTATTATAAAAACATTCTATGGCGTAGCTAGGGTTTTATTAGGACTCAGTGATCCCTAGGAAGCTGGTGAAGACTAGGTATACCAAATTGAGGGTCATGTTCAATGTTCTTAATTCATCGAGGATGTTTTATTAAACTTTACAACTATGATAGTCGAAGGCAGAAATCTTGGGGGAAAATATTCACTGGTAATATAGAAAGTCAAATTCATGGAACTCTAATTCCCCCATGTTTTTGGCTGCAACGTTAAACTTTGTCAACTGGTGATTCAGTTCTTGTCCTTCTGCACGTCAAAAGTCTTTGGCCGCCAGTAGCCCACCATACCACACACCTCCCACTATATATTGGGCTTGTTTGTTTTCACGGCAGCTTAAAAAATAAGTCCGAATCACGCAAGCCGAGAAAAAACTCCTCTCACATACTTACCTCGTATACCGTGAATCACGAATTATAAGCACGTTTTGGACAAAAATAAGCCATTCCAAACACGCACATTATGATTGTCTTTTAATTAACTTTTGTATTCCAAATATAATGTTCTAATATCGTCATATGCCTTTTTTTTAAAAAAAGAAAAGAAAATAAATGTTCACAATTTTTTACAAAAATTATTGTTTAAAAGTACATGGAATTTGTTCAATGATTCATGTACGCAACCTATCTTCAACAGATGCTACTCTTTTTCTGCCGTGTTTAACTTATTTTCATTTACGTGCAAAACAAAAGACACTTATATATATTTGAAGATATGTTTCATATAATTGAAAATGAGTGGCGCCGCTCAAGAACATGAGTTCTTAACTAATAAATTTTGCAATAAGAAATGCATCACTTTTTTTCTCTTTTTATATACAATTAATTATTAATTTATTATATATATATATTAAATAAATTAGCACCGCAGGATAACTGTACAGAAAATCATATGTAGAACTAGAAACAAAAAAGCCTCCGCCCCAAGAAGAAGAAAACTATTTGAACTACTATACACAAATTAAATATTAATAATAACAGCTAAACCACCGTTAAAAAATTTTATGTAAAAAATTGATTACCGTGCTGAAATTAAATGGAACTATTTCCATTTCTTTTTCCCCCTTGACAAAAAAGAAAAAAATAATAAAAATCCCCCTTGACAAATTAGCTGATTATTCAACTTATTTTAAACACGGAGACATGTTTCTTTTGCCATGATCTTTTTTTTTTTTTTTTTGCCATGATCTATATTGTAGAGTTTTAGACATGTTTCTTTTGCCATTATCTATATTGTAGAGTTTAAAATTACAAATTAAACTGCAAAACCGGCCGATTGATTATTGGCTTACTATATATATTATCAACCTCTTAATCAAATGGCTAGAATTGCAGGGAAACTATAAAGCAGTACACTAAATTAGGTAGAAGTCAATTATCAAATATCATTGATAATCTACTCAATCCTGTCCTAATTACAAGGCAAACTTTAGAAACATTAATTATAATATAAAGCGAAACTAGCTAGAGGAGGAAATTTATCTGGGAGCTAAAAAAGAAGGGGGGAAATACCCAATGAATGGGAAAACAAGTGGATTCACCTAAAACAATTCCTAGTTGGGCAACGTTGTTGTCCTTACATGACAAGCAACACAAAATTAGATTCTTAATTAGTACAAAATTTATACCTAAATAAGACCATCCCCCACCCAAAAACCATTGGCTAACAGTGTTTTTCTTTCTTCTATATTCCGCCCACAGTCCCATACCTAAAACCGGAAACCGGTCTCCGGTTTTTATATTAAGCCGCTTTTTTAATTTTTCTTCACACCACCATTTCCCGAAAACCAGGAGCTTTCTCTCTCCTCTCTCTACTTCTTTTTTCTTTAAAAAAAATTGTACTGTGGGTGGGCCTTATTCCTCAATATGTGGCGATTCGACCGCACTCTGACACCGCAACGTGCTTGCCACGCGCCAATTTCTTTCCTCCTTAAATTTTGTACCCATTTGCATGTCCACCGACTGTCCCTGGTCAGACAAAATTACTGTTCTGCCCTCTCCTTTTCAGCCTTGAGTGTGGTAGATTCCGTGATTTTGGAGTCCATCCAAGGGTAGTTTTGGAGTCTGAAAAGGCCAACCTGGCGATCGTATCGGTTTTCTGATTTCACCCTAGAGGTTCAGAGCAGAGGGTTCTATGAAGTGTTCCACGTCAGGTACGTCCCAATAAGAAAGGGATCGTAGTCCCCATGATTGGGAGTTGAACACACGCGCGTTTGATGAGAGTGGGGATTTGTCTCCCCTGTTTTCTTGCTGCCTTAATCTCCTTGAATGTGGAAACCCATTGTTTATGGTTTGGTCTAATTAAATAAAAAAAAAATTTAAATATTATTAAAAAAACAAACTGTATCCCACAGCACCTGAAAATATATAACCTTACCCACAGCCTCCTCAATTCACAATCCTCAAACTTCTCTAGCAGCTTCTTCTTCTTCTACAGTATACCTTTAACTCTTCTTTTTCTTCGTCTTCTTCGTGTTGTAATTTCTGAATCTTGTTCGAAAATGCGGATGAGCTGTAATGGATGCCGAGTTTTGAGAAAGGGTTGCAGTGAAAATTGTAGTATAAGGCCGTGTTTGCAGTGGATTAAAAGCCCAGAGTCTCAGGCTAATGCTACGGTGTTTCTCGCCAAGTTCTATGGCCGTGCTGGCCTCATGAACCTCATTAACGCCGGTCCTGAACACATTCGTCCTGGTTAGCTTCTAATCAAGTTGGTTCATTATTATTATTTTTTTAATTAAAGGGGTAGGCACTGACATGGCATGACGTTACGAACGGGATCTTATACCACGGGGCTACAAGGCGTTTGGTGGTTGATTATTTTCTGATAGGAGGAAGTTTTATTTGTCTGTTCGGAGTTTTTGATTTGTGTTTTGTTTGTATATATTGCAGCGATTTTTCGGTCTTTGTTATATGAGGCATGCGGGCGGATAGTTAACCCGATTTATGGGTCCGTCGGGTTGTTATGGTCCGGGAGCTGGCAGTTATGTCAGGCCGCCGTGGAAGCCGTCTTGAAGGGCGCTCCGATCACGCCAATCACCTCCGAGGCGGCAACGAATGGGAGGGGCCCACCTCTCAAGGCTTACGACATACGCCACGTGTCTAAGGACGAGAACTTGGCCGCGTCAAACGATGCGCAACGAGTCGTCAAAACTCGCTCCAGGTTCAAGCGCTCCATTGGCAGCAAGCCCAAAGCCAATAGCAAAGCAGCTACCGGCTCGTTATCCGTTCAGCCCTCTCCTCCAGCAGTTGACGCTCCGATCAATTCCTGGACCGGGTGTTGTGCTTCTGCTGCTGCTAAACCGGCTGTGAACCGGTCGGGGAGCCACGAGTCATCGCTGAGCCACCAGTCGGAGGCGGTTAACGAGAGCAAAGAGAGCGAGAGCATGATCTCCGTGGAGACCGCCGAGACGTCGATCCTCTTTCGAGACGAACCGGAATCCACCGGGAAGGCCAGGGAACGAACCGTCGATGAAACAACCGATATAGGCCTAGAGCTGACACTAGGGTTCGAACCAGCGTCACGTGCGAACCATGTGGTACCAGTGAAGAAGAGGAAGATCGAGTTCAAGGATAGTGAGAATCGGTCATCGTATAAAATGGACCTGGGACTTGCGTTCTCGGCTTGAATCAATAAAAAAAAAAATGAAGTAGTCCAGTTTTGTCTTAAATCGGATTTTCAGTGTGTTTATTTTAGAGAAGAGAAAACGTAATTTGTTTCTTTCTTTGGGTCCTGTGAATTTTCTGTGATGTACAAAAATGGTGGCTATGTAGAGAGAAAAATTAAAGGATAGTGGAAGAGGGACTGAACTGAAAATGAAATATTTTGTTGTCCTGTGTAACGCGGTGTCGTTTTTCTACTGTGTTACTGTGGGGGAAGGTTTTAGAAAGTGCATGATATGAATAAAAGGAGCTAGTAAGATGTTTTTAACAAAGTTATCCATATTTATCAACTATTGTTGATGTTGATTTGTATTGACAAAACAGGATTATCATTTTAATAATGCCCCATTACAGCGTCCTAATTAATGTTTACCGTCTAGGTAATGGATAATGAATTACTTTGAGATAAGGTGATCTTAAGAAGGAACGTATACATATAGTACAGCTGCTGGCCCCAAAAAAAAAAGAAAAAAAAAAGCAAAGCATCCAAGGCTACAAAATTTTAGGAGATATATGTGGAAAGCCCTAGGATCTTACCCACCACTGACTGTACAACCAACTATATTGTCAAACTCACAACGTAACTAGACTCATGTGTCTGCTTACATTCTGCCTAGACTCATTTGACACAGTCTAAAATGTCAGGGCAACCAAGCTTATACTGAATAAATACACTATTACAGTCTTAAAAACCATTGTTAAAAGTGTTGAAAGCGTCTTTTAACGACTGTTTTCAAAAAACAGTTGATAAAAGACAAGTTAAAATTTTAAAAATGCCACCGTCTCTTTTTCAACTACTGTTTTTTAAATAGGGACGTTAATTAGTGATGTTAAAAATACTTTTTGTAGTAGTGATAGTAAATTAGGTCGAGCCAGAAAAGCATCCAAGTTTAGTTATAAGTTAACATACTTTTGTTGAATGAAAATGTTAACTCATGAGTTCAACAACCATATTTCCAACCATTTTACTATAAGCAAAAAATGAGTGGTTAAATCATTAAATATATTTAAAAATGAAAAGAAATTCTAAATTTATCAATAATTAAAACTATGAATTACATGTTGATGAGAAGTGAAAAAGAAAAACTATATCAAACTCCTTTAAAAATGTAATTAAATATCTCACTTGGTGACTTAAGAACCTCTCAATTCTTCAAGGAAGTGTCTTGTATAGATATCAAAGCAGTATGTTTTTAAGGACCTAGATTATTTATTATACATACATCTCCATATTTTAGGGCCTTTAATGTGTTTTCTTGCCCTTACTAGTTCCTTCAGTTACATTTTCGCCAAAAAAAAAAAATCAAACAAATAGCAATTAACGAGGCATATTTTTATTAATTGCAAGGACATGTTTACAAAATTTTTTATACGTAAGTTAAGAAATTTAATTAAAATTATTTAAATAAAAAATGTTAAACAATTTGTAAAAAAACCGTATGATAAAGGTTATATGGAAAAGGTCTCTTACTAAGAACTATAGGGATAGTGTATTTTAGTATTTTATATTATATGGACATTGATTTGTTATTACTGTGGACGGAATCAGTGTGCACGATGTCGAAAATTATTCAATTGAAATGAAAAATAAAATTTAAAAAAATATGGTACATTGAACTATGCCATGTTTCCACAATAAAATCATGTTGTACAGAATTAAGCAGACGAACTGTTGGCTGAAAAAAGTTGACTACTTGTGTATATAAATATAAATTTGAATTGTTGACTATATATTAATATTATACAACTAATAATTTTTTGGTGCATAGTAAAATAAAATTTTCATTTTAGAATACCTTGCCCGAAATTAGATAAATCCTATCAATAATAGTATAAGCTTTTTCTATATTCTTTCGTGTTCAAAGAGCTAACAAAAACTTGCACCTAAGAGCAAGCCTAAGTGTGTGTTTGGTGAGCATCCATAAGCTCGATTGATAGTCATAAGCTCAATTGGCAGCCACAATTTTTTTTTTTAGTGTTTGGGGAGGCTTGCAAGCAATTGAGCTTTTGCCAAAGCCCAATTGATGAAAGCTCAATTAGGAGAAGCTGGAGAATGGAGCTTTTGTTAAAAGCTAATGGCATTTTATACTAGATTAGGTTGTCTGGAAATTAGTTATATGATATTGGTTTTTCCCATTAAATATTTTTTAAATAGTATGTAGTATCAAAAAATATTTTTTGAGTGTTTTTAATCCCTTAAAATATTTTTCTAGTTGTACCCACTACCTAGTATGCTATCAGACTGATTGCAATTTTATCCACTTTCTAGTTGTACCCACTCAAAAAATATTTTTTGAGTGTTTTTAACCCCTTAAATATTTTTTTGGTGTTTTTAACCCCTTAAAATATTTTTTCAGCTGTATCCAGTGTGTTATCAGAATAATTGTAATTTTATCTTTAATATACTTGTTCAGCTCCAAAAATTACTTTAAAATATTTTTTTGTGCTTTTAACTCTTTAAAATAATTTTTCAGTTGTACCCAGTCTTAGGAGACTGATTACAATTTTACCTTTAATGTATTTTTTTTTAGTAGTAAAGAGCATCCAAAACTAATAATACTGATTTATTGATTTCCATCCACTCTAAAATATTTTTCCAGTAGCACCTAATATTTTAAAGTAATTTTTAAATATTCACTTGATTTTTTAAATATTTTTCCACCCACTCTCTCTTACCATTATCACAAAAGCCCTTATACTTAAGTCAATCCAAACAAATTTTATTTTTGCAAAAGCTCAATTGACCATCATCGATCCAAACATAAATCACATTACACAATTTAGCTTTTACCAAAAGTAATATTACAACAAGCCCAATTGTCGATCGCTATTCCAAACACACCCTAAGGCAATAGCACCATAAGCGCTGTGATGTGTTGATGTTCACAGAGAGAAGGTTACCCATGCAAAAATTCTGACAGGAAGAGACTAAGTAAAGTGTAGTGATATGGAGCTGTCGGGGATATCGGCAGTCAAAAGGTGTGTTCTTATGAGTTCCATATATGAGAGTTTCATAAGTGAAGTATATAATTTATAAATGGGTTAATATAACTTTTAGTCTTTAAAGTTTGATCCAATTTTGGTTTTGGTTCATTAAGTTTGAAATCGGTGATTTTGGTCCCAGAAGTTTCATCCAAGTTTGGTTTGGGTCCCTCAAGTTTGAAATCGGTGGTTTTGGTCTTTGAAGTTTTACCCGATATTTGGTTTTGGTCCCTCAAGTTTGAAAAAGACTTGGTTTTTTTCCGTGTCGAGTCGGTTTCAAAAACAGGTCGCCAAGTCCTTTTTAAACTTGAGGGACCAAAACCAAAATCGGGTGAAACTTCATGGACCTAAACCACCTATTTCAAACTTGAGGGACCAAAACCAAAATTGGATCAAACTTCAGGAATCAAAAATTATATTAAACCTTTATAAATTCAAGGATCTATCCCACCCTAATGGGTTAGCCTTTTTGGGATGGGCACTCCTTATTACTTCACTTCCTATATAGGAGGTTATAATGAAATTCGATTTTAAAAATAAGGTAGTAGACAACATAATAAGTTTGAGATAATTTTATTCTCTTTTTTACGGATAAATATAACACTTGTTTCAAAGAAAATATGTAATAAACGGAAATACGAAAAAAATAAATAAACAAATTAGAGCGAGAAAAGGGCCAAAATAAAAAAGAAAAACACCCCTAGTTTTTTTTGCTAGGTTCAAGTATCTTTCTATTGGAAGCAATCCTGTTAAAGGTATTATTGAACACTAAATATAGATACCTCTCCTAATAAGAATTTAAATCTTGATTTGCCATGTTGTGAGAGACTGACCCTCTTATTGAGGAAACAAATCTAGAAGCACAAGTGAAACAATCAAAAGCCCAAAGTAAAAGTGAACCTAGGCAACAGATAAAGAACCCATTCAGAAGTGGCCCAATATATATATATATATAGTCCAAATTGAAATGTCTAATAGACTGTGAAAAACAAAAGTCCACTAACACATCATACCAACAAAACAAAAACTAAAAAGGCCGGTAACACAAACCTTAAGTAAATATTCAAACGGAAGACCGGGTTAAGAAAATAATAAATAAACCAACAAAAGCCTGACATAGTTAGTAGATAGCTAAGTCCTTTAAATATGATATTGTGAGTCCAAACTAGGCCATGTGTATATGAAATATTTTGTTGGGAGAGGCAAAACCTACTTCGGTTATTTTTATGCCTCGGGAAGATGAATCTCTAGCTAAAGACATCACCTATATTCTATCAAAAAATTATAAATAAAATTCCAAAAGGACAATAAAAATAAAGAGAATTTATAATTTTTTTAATGTATTTTGTATATTTTGATGGCTTTATTATTTTAAGAATATCCAAACAAAATACAACGTCTCGAA
Organism: Inga oerstediana; assembly: GCA_963210345.1. Classification (NCBI taxonomy): domain Eukaryota; kingdom Viridiplantae; phylum Streptophyta; class Magnoliopsida; order Fabales; family Fabaceae; genus Inga; species Inga oerstediana. Next base: position 75,859,859 of record OY723401.1, on the reverse strand, counting down.
CATTGTTTGACATCCATTTTCTTTTGGGTTCATCCAATTGATGGATTTTATTTTCTTATTAAAACCAATTAATATTAATAAATGAATTGAAGATTGAGTCATCCAATACGTTTTTTCTTTTGGGGGGAAACATTTATTATCCCTTGTTCAACTGGGTAGGCTAAAGTGAAGTGATACAGTTCGGCCCATGTAGTTTTAATCATGTTTAAGACACAAAAATAAATACATACTAATATTTGCCTTGTTCAAATTATAATTATAAATTTATCTATAACTTATTCAATTTTATGCAACCGTATGAATGTAAAGCAGGAAAAAAAAAACATATATCCACTATGAATGCATCAGAAAATATTTCATTTTTTATTTAATATTGTTTCTGATTCTTAATATAAGACATATTTTTTTATATTTGTTATTCTTTTCTTAATTTACCCTTTGATACTCCCTCAACAATAATCAATGAGGAAATGGAAGGAGGAAATTAAAGAAAATGAATAAGATGTTTTAAAAAATACATGTTATATTAACTACCTTAATTAACTTCCTCAATCTAATTAAATAAGATAAATATGTCTTATATTAAGGACCGGAGTGAATAAAAGAGAATTCGGATCAAGTTCAAAAATTTCTTAAAAAGGTAAAATTAAAATTGAGAGAGAAAAAACTTCCATGGCAACATCTATCAATGATCCTAAATGAAATGTGCTATTTTCCAATTTGTTTTGCTATGACTAACTGCTATTCGGGCTATTCGGGATAATTAATCAGATTCAACTATTTTCAGCCCTAAATAAAGTAGATTTCGTAATGTGATTTTATCTAATTCCGAAAGTTTGAACTCAAGCATTGATTAAAGGATATATATCGAGTAATTTATTTATTTATTTTTTTTTGAAAAATTAAATTCCGGTCCCAGGCAAAAAAAAAGAAAAAAGAAAAAATAGTTCTTTAAAATCTTAAAATTGCATTTAAGTCTAGTGGGATTTTTTTACAATAAATTTGAATTCTGCTGCTAAGTCCATGGGCGTCCGCAGACAAATTCAGGGGTGTCTATTTACAAGTTTAAGGGTGTCAATTGACAAGTCAATGAGTGTCCAATGAAAAGTCTATGATTGAAATTTATTACAAAAAAGTCTCACAGGATTTAAATGTAATTTTGAGATTTTAAGAGATAATTTTTTCATATTTTCTCTTGTTTGGAACTTGAATATAATTTTCCCTTTTTTCATTTGATTGTTCTTTTTGACTAAATTAAGGTTGAAAGTAACGCCATAACTTATATTTCTATGATTTTTTGAGAGAAATTTTCACTGTGATTTGAAAGTTACTGAATGATCCATCCCCTTAACTCTCAGTCCCTCATATCTCGCGAAATGCCTTTGAGATTAATTTTTATTAATTATTTTCTTTATTTAAATAATAAAGAAAATTGTCTCACCCACCTACCCCATTTGAGCTTGGGCCTTAATCCATCGACAGTAAAAAATAAATGGCCTAATATTATTAAGTTCTGTTGTGGAAGCATAGTTTCCAAAAGAAAACAAATACTACAAGGCAACGCTCATATTGTATCCTTATTCAGATATTGTTCGTATTCGTGACACAAATTAAAGTTACAAATGGACATTAATTCAGTACAATATCTAAGATACGAATCATATGGGACACTAATCAACCTTCTTCCTCTTGACTGAAAATAAAGTTAGCTTTAAAAAGTTGGTATATTACGTTGACTTGGAATAATATCATACAACCTTCGACCACTTGTTCAGTTGTACCTACGAAAGTACAACCCATTCTTAATGTGCTTGTCAATTGAGGGTCAACTCAGCCATGCAATTATATATTCTTCTCCCATCCAAAAAAATTAAAACTTGACTGGAATAATATTACTTCACTCAGTGATCAATCTAACAAAAATAAATATTGTGATAATTAAAATCCAAATTATGAGCTATATTGTAAAAAAGTCAACTGGGTATACTGCAACAAGAAGTGGTAGTGTCCACTTGCCCACTCAAAAGCGAAAATGGTGCTAAGTACTGTTTAAGTGAAGGTGACTCCTAGTTATTTGTTGTCTAGGAATATATGGTTGATGTTTTTTATAATAATAACAATAAATAATGCTGAGCAATTATTTTCCAAGCAATTTTTCTTTTTATCGGAAGAAGGCTCCATATTGGGGTGCTCACTAGGTTTTGGGCTATAATAATATAATGGCTTGTCATTTCATTGTGTAATATGGTTTATCATATATATACACTCATCACAATATATTCTTATCAGTACGTTATCTATCCTTATTTCTTTAGCTGTCACTTCCAGAATCTCCAGTGCTCCAACTCTCACAAGCAATCAAATTTGCCTCCTTCACCACTACAACACGTTTTATATCTCCATTTTTTTTAAGAAAAAGGTATGGCTGGTTTTAATTAGTCATAGATTATTCTTTTCTGGTTTGAAAAAGAAAATTGTTTTGATAATATTTTTGGCTAAATGGGTGTTTAGATTTGCTTGTTGTAAGTGATTTTGTGTTATACTAGGTGAATTCGTACTAGAGGAGTTTTGTTTCATTAAGTGTAAAAGTATATTTTTAGGGTTTCCATACACCCCTTCAGATTAAACCTGGTTTTTTCGTTCCACACATTACATGTGGTCGTTTAAAATATAAGTTTCACATGGCTCATGAATAGTATGACTTGTTAGAATTTATTATTATATGTGATCCTTAAAATAAGTTCTCATTCGTAGTGTAATTTGAACTATGAAGGAGATTTTATATTTAAAATTGTAGGTAGTATAAAGCATGAAGTCTGATTAGTAAGTTTATTTTCGATAACTCAGTAAATAGTGTAGCTTATCATATATAGACTAGATTCAACCTTGTGCTTTATCATCTTTCAACTAAAATCTGTTAAATAGTGTGGCTGATCGATTTCATTCCTTATACGTATTTTATATTCATTACATTTGCATAATTAATTTGAGAAAATTTAGTTCAATGTGACATTTATATTTTGGAAGACTATAAGTAAAAATATGATTTTTGTTTTTAAAAGCTTCACCCCTAAAAATTTTTCTTCTTTGTTTTTATATTTAGGTTCTTTTTTTGTTTTTTGTTTAAAGAAATGCTATTCAACCCAACCACCCAATTTATACTTGTTTAGTCTTTGGAGTGGCCTAACTTAGCTCAATTTGGTTAAACATGACCTTGCCGACTAGACTAATGTACACCTCCGAAAAACTATAAAATACTTCAGTTTCAATGAGTAATGATAAAAGATGTATCAACTGTAAATATAATGATTAAATAAAATAAATTATACAAACATTTCTTCTACATTATTAATGCACCTCATGGGGCAAACAAAATCACGCCACATGCCTCACTGTTCAATATTTGTCATCACCCGAATTGATGATGATAGCGATCCCTTAATGAAGCTCCAATGCTGGTCATGATGGCGAGTAATGATATAGTGGCCCTTACATGAACTTTGATATATTGTAGCTACTTAACTTGTGCCACACGCAATTGTTGGCCAGTTTACCATAAATTCAGTGCTTCCATTAAAGCTGCTTATCATAGGCACGTTCACGTAAAATAAGACCAAAACTCTTGTCATATGATTACCTCGTACATTATAATCATGATTATAAAGGTATTTTTGAAGGCTTTAATCACCATTCCAAATGAGCCTATGAGCTTGTTTGGCTCATACTATATTTCATCACATAAAAAGATAGTTTATATATGTACTTATAGATGACTTAATTATCAATAATAAACATAGAATTCTTGTAATTGAATGATTTAAGAGGGGATACTAGATTGAATGATTGAACTGGCCACATGAAAGTGGAACACAATTCGGACTCTGATTAAGCCACATAGTATTAAATGCCTAACCAGAGATTTTCTGAATAATTTGCTTCTTACATAAATCAAAACTCAGCATCATACAAACTATTCTTAGCCCACATATATATACAGTCCTACAACATACTAAATGCTAGCTCAACTTGCATATTGGGCCATTACACCAAAACACAAACACATTACATAATAAAAAAATTATTTCTAAATATTCAACTATTATTTACACTTCTCCTCAAGTTGGGGACTCTGTATTCATATGTCTTTAACATTATGAGGATATAATCATGTTGTGCTCCACTAAGAGCCTTAGTTAACATGTCTGCATGTTGCTCCTCTGACTTAACATGATGAATATAGGATTTGTGCCGATATGGATTGTTGATATGGTATCACAAATGACTTTAATCGGCTTCACTTTGTTGATGTGCAATTCCTTGATCAAACCAACTATCCAAGTAAGTTCTGTAATGGCCATTTGAACAGCCCTATATTCGACTTCAGCTGAAGAAATAGACACCACACTTTGTTTCTTTGACTTCCAATAGATAAGTGAACCACCAAATGTCACAAGAAACCCTGTTACCAACAGTCTCATATATGCACAACCAGCATGATCAGAATCGCAATAACAATCTAAACTAGAAGAGTTTTGAGTTGAGAGAAATATTCCTCTCCTTGGACTATCTTTTAAATATTTCACCAATCTAAGAATAGCCTTCATATGTGATTCTTTTGGTTCCTGCATAAATTGACTTAACACCTGCATCATGAAGAAAATATCAGGTCTAGTCAAAATAAGATACAACAACTTGCCCACAAGCCTTTTATAGACCCTTGCATCATCTGTATAGAAATATGATTTAGTTTATGCATCTGTCAATTTAAGGTTTTGTTCCATGGGGGTTAAAACAATCTCAAATTCATCTAAACCAATTTGATCAATCAATTCAGACACATATTTCCTCTGATTGAGGAGAATACCATGCTTAGATCTTAAAACTTCCGAGCCGAGAAAGTCCCTTAAGGCTCCAAGATCTTTAATCTTGAATTCCTTGTGCAAATACCCTTTTACATCATTAATAATTTGAATATTGCTACCAGTAATCATTAATTCATCAACATAAGCAAGGATAAATGCTAAACCAAACATTGTTTGCTTATGAAACAATGCATAATCATGCTTATTTTGTTGAAAACCCTACTTAATCAATGATTGGGTTAGCTTCTCATTCTATTGTCTTGAAGCTTGTTTCATCCCATAAAGGGACGTTTCAAGCTTGCATTCCTTCAAGTGATCCGTTTTCTTTCCAAAACCTTGAGGAATGGTCATATAAACCTACTCATGCAGATCTCCTTGAAGGAATGCATTATATACATCCATTTGAAGGATTTCCCAATTGTTATTGTTAACGACAACAAGCTTAAGGATGGTTCTAATCATTGCAATCTTAACAATTGGAGAGAATGTTTCATAGAAATCAATCCCTTCTCTTTGATTGTAACCCTTAGCAACCAAACGAGCCTTAAATTTGTCAAATTTTCCATCCATCTTGTACTTGACCTTAAAGACTCATTTACAACCAATTGGTTTCTTACCCTTTGGCAAATTCACTATTTTCTAGGTTTTATTTAATTCCAAAGCCTTAATCTCAGTTTGAATTGCCTCAACCCATCTAGGATCTTTGCATGCTTGATAATAGTCATATGGTTCTGCCTTCTTATCAATGGAAGAAAGAAAACATTTATATAGATTATTAAATCGCCAAGAGAGATAGAACCAATCATGCTAACATCATTCTCACGCACAAGATCACTAGTAGGGATATGGCCTTGATCACTATGAGTAGGAAAAAACCGGCATTCATAATCTTTTATCCAAATGGGTGGCTGTCTATGTCTAGTGGGTCTAAATGGATTATTGTTAATATTATAGGAACTTAACCTATCATTACCATCACCATTGTCCATTGCATGTCTTTGTGCGCCCTCTCCTTGAGGCCCCCTTCCTGGTTGTGCTGATTCCAGTTTCTAGAATGAGATGTCACATAATGATCAGTATCAAATAAATCATTAAAGAAATCAACTTTACCTTTCTCAAATCCCCCTTAATTGGTGCTTTGATAGTTACTAAAGGGGAATTTATCCTCAATAAATGTCACATTCTTGGAAACTATGAGAGTTTTACTTTTAACATTATAAAGTAGGTACCTTTTGAGTGTTCGTGTACCCAAGGAAAACGCATGGGATGTGCCCTATTTTGAAACTTATTTGTACAATTTAAATTCTTGGCAAATGCTAGGCATCCAAACAATCTAAGGTGCCTAAATTAGGTGGTCTTCCATACAATAATTGATATGGTGTAAGATAAGATAAGTTTCTTGATGGGGTTCTTTTAATAAGATATGCGGCGGTATGAATGGCCTCCCCCTAAAACTTGATAGGTAAACCTACATTAGTCATGATTACTTGTAGTGACATTAAGCAAGTGTCTATGCTTCCTTTCAATCACCCTATTTTGCTAAGTGGTGAAGGGATAAGATTTATGATGCACAATCCCCAGATATTAAAAAAATCTATCAATTCTTGATTTACAAATTCAATACCATTTTTGCTTCTTATGATCTTAATTTTTGCAGAAAATTGATTCATAGCATATCACATAAAGGTTTTCAAAAATTTAGAAACATCATACTGAAAATGTAAGAGAAATACCCAAGTCACTCTAGAACAATCATATACAATAGTCATAAAGTATCTATATCCTTGATGTGTGGGTGTCTTATATGGTCCCCAATATCGGCATGCAATAGCTCAAAACAATGATTAGATTAAGAGGTACTCAAAGAAAAAGGCAAGCGTGTATGCTTGCACTAAATGCATATCTTTTATTTATTATCATCTTTGACAAATCTAGCGAGTTTTACATTATTTAAGTGTCTCAAAATATCTACAGGAGCATGCCCTAATAATGCCACAAACTATCATTCATACTGTTTACATGTTCAACTTTACTCCTAGAATTCAACAATTTAGAATTCAACAATTCGTGATTATGAGGTCTTTTTAGCAAGTAGAGGGCTCTTGAATGATTACTAATCCTTTTGATCCTCTCATTGGACATATCTTGAAACACAAAAAAATTAGGGGGAATATCTTTTAGATTGATTAAAATAAAAGGTAGGTTTAAAATATTACCTTTTAGATCGGTTGTGAATCATAACTGGTCTTAAAAGGGGAAAAAATATTTTAAACCGGTTTAATAAACAACCGGTCTAAAAGATTTCATCTTTAAGACCAGTTATTAGTGAAAACCGGTATAAAAACTTTCAGAAAATTTTTTTCCTTAAAACTTTTTTTATCTTTTTAGACCGGTTGTTTGAAAAATCGGTCTAAAAACTTTCAAATTTTTTTTATTTTTTTATCTTTTTACACTGGTTGTTTTAATAACTAGTCTAAATAATTTATTTTAGAAGAGGCAACACATTTGCTATCTAATGTCACTTTACTATTGCAATCAAGTTGTAGCAAAATTATTTAGCATAAAGCACATTTTGATAAAGATATATGTTTAGTGAGTTTCACATTTCCAGCGTGTGTTATTTTAATTCTCTCTCTACTCAGTACTTTCACCCACTTAGTCGGTCTTATGTAGGGTTTAGATTTATCTAAAAGACTAATATTACTAGCAATATGACAACTTGCCCCAAAAAATAATATCTATTCAGTGTTTAAGTTAGGATATAGACTTGGGGTAGTATACATAGTTTGAACACTTACAACAACTTCAATTGGCTCTGAATCCTGCTTAATCATCCCAAGAATCTTCTTGTATTATTCATGAATCAAGAGTGATGCTTGTTGGCTAGTCTCCAAATCATGCTCTTTAGCAGAATGCTTTATCTAGTTTTCTTTTCTAGCAAAAATTGCTTGGTCCTCCTGTTCATTTTTGTTTGTGGTTGTGGAAAACCAAGGGGAACCAATAATATGATAGCAAGATTCCCTTTGGTGTTCCCTTTTTTTGGAAATAACTGCACACCTATTGATTTTGACCTTGTCCTCTTCCTCATCGCTTCCACGCCCCCGTATTGCTTTACTATTACAGTACTATCAGGGGACATAGTCGAAGTTCTATAGAATAAATGCCTTTGAGTTTCCTCTTAGGTAATCATCGAATAAGCTTGGTTAGGTGAAGGAAGAGGAGCCATAAGGAGTATCTGGCTTTTGACTTGATGGAACCCCTTGTTCAATGCTATAAGAAACTGAAACAACTACTGTTCCTACATTGTTTTGGCATAATCTTTGGAAGAAGCACATGTACAATTAGGGATTGGGACTAAACTTGCATATTCATCCCAAAGCTCTTTAAGTTTAGTATAATAGACAGAACTTGTCCCTTGAGTGAGTGAATTAATTGCATAGTGTATAGTGAATATATGGGCACCATCAACCACATCAAAGTGTTCCTTAAGATCATGCTTAACTAAATAAGAGTTATGAAAGAATACTAATCCCATAGCTATTTCTTTATTGACTGAATTTATTATCTAGGAAAGGACAACTATGTTGCACTTATCCTACTGATCTCTATGGTGTGTTTCTTGATTTTCCTGGAGATAAGTCCCTTCGATGAAACCGAGTTTTTTTTGCCAAGGAGAACCAACTTCATGGCTTTACTCCAAATTGCATAATTCTGAGAACCTACTAGCGCTTGGGAAATAAGAGTAGCCTGAGTGTTAGCAAGGTGGAGAAACAGGGGAAGTTGAAAATTAAGCAACTGGTTCTTAGAACTTGAATCACCAGTCCCTCCCATATTTCTGACTAACAATTAGAGTAAAGAAGGAGCGATTAGCGAGAAAAGAAATAGAAGAAAAAGAATATCAATATAATAACCTTCTATTATTAATGAGTTACTTGAGGTATTTCTGCCCATAATTGTGTGATGGCTCACCAAAATAGTGAGAAGAAAACTTCTAATGAGTCATTGTAGGATGGTCACAGTAACCCAGAAAGAAAACCCAAAAACCTTTGACTCAGATTATTGCTTCTAACTTTTGGTGGCTCTGACCTTTAACAGTGAGAATGAGAATCTTAGTGACCAGAAAATCAAGAAAAGGAAAAACTCTAAAAGCTCTAACTTAGATTATGGCTTATGGCTTCCGATGGCTCTGACCTTTGATAGTGAGAATGAGATATAGACAGCTAGAATCAATTTTTTCAATTTTAACAAGGTTCCACAGATTATGTCGAGAAAAATGTGATTGGATCAATTTCTGATGGAAAATGCTCATCGATCTTGACTCAAAAGCAACTAATCTTTGCAGGAAATAACTTCGGTCTTTGATGGAAGAGGAAATCAGTTGGAATGAAAAAGATGACTCAATTCTTGCCGCTCAATTCCTCTCATAAAAGTGGTTAATGTTGATACGAAAACAACACTATTCTAGCCAATTTTGCCGATTCTCTTGATGATGTATTGATATTAACGAAAGGAAAGAAAAAAGATTTTGATTTTAAACCTTAGATAATCTTGAAACCCTAGAATCTTGATTCAACATGGTAAAAAAAAACAAGTGAATCAATAGTAGATTTTGAGATCGTTAGACAACAATGGTTCTCAATGTGAATAAACGGCTAAGAGCTTAGTAGGGGTTTCTTTTCGCATGAAGATGTCCTTAAGATCATTAGATGTGTTTCCACATCTAATCTCCTTGTATGCTAGCCAAGGGCGTGTGGGCTGACAAATACGAATCTATGCGCCCTTTTCATGTGCAGTAACAGATCATGGTACAAGTGCTTTTATAGAAAACAAACCATGTCATTAAAATCAAAAAATGAATGATGAATAATAATAATAGTGAGAGAAGATGATGATAAAGTACCTAATCCATATGTTGACGGCCGTCGTACTATGCCAATCACGACTAAGCACTTCGTTCAGCACACTATCATTGACATGATCAGATATATCTACATGATAGATGTCGATATTGAAATGTATTGACTAACCTCCTTGATTGATTAAAGTTGGTGCCATTGATGCCAATTATTAGTGATATGAGGGCATTTGTCAGTTGCTTCAGTTTTTGGTTAAGGGTTGGGACTTCTGTTCAGTTTATGAATACTTTGAATTCTTCCCATGCCCTTCAATTCATTTTCCTTTAGGACGAGTAGCAACCTACAAAAATCATGTGGTTTTAGATGGAAGTCTATAGAAAAAATAAAAGGAATTATAAATTAACTACCTTTTCATATAGCTCAATCAGACTTATTGGCCATGCAACATAACCACCGACAATATCTTTCACCATTATTGCTTTATCCAGAGAAGGGATTAGTAAGGGGGCATCTTCATTTGTGCATACATCAACCCTTACTCAGAGTGTGTTCGGCAGCAATGGTGAATTATGCAATATATCACTTTGGTGTTGTAGGCCACGCCGCAGCAACTGCGCGCTTGAAAGATTCATCGACGTGCAACTTGCATGCCGATTCAATCTTATGAAAAATAGAGTTAATATATTAAGGTACACTAATTTATAATATAACAAAAAGTGAACTAGAGAAGAATTTAATCACCAAAGGAATGAGGACTTTAGGCATGGAGGGGCAACTATCCCTCATACTCTTGCTGTCACACACTGGACTTGGTACTAGCCTAGACTATAGTAAGGCATCAATTTGAGCTTTCAATAACACGTTTTGCTCTTGCATAAAATGCATATGATCGTTAAATTGTTTTAATTTATGCTGGTAGTCACTAATCCTCTATTCTACGTGATTCTTGCAGTCAGAAATCTCCTTCTTTAGTTGCAGTAAGTCATTTTTGTTGGCTCGCTTTTAGGGCCCGAAGCGTGATGTTTGGGTCACTACAAAACTAGTACTCCGAACACGACCATAATACCCAAGAACTCCAAGCGCTCTGCTGAGCAAATCATCGAGACCAATATAATGCACCAAGTCTGATTGCTTCTGCATCATTGAGCGCTATCACAAAAAGAATTACAACAATATTAATTATTATAAAATAGAATCAGTTAAGTAAAGCTAAATCTTTATTGTATGTATAATCCACTACTTACACAATATTCAACAACTTTTCGAGCTTGTTCGCTTAGAATTTCACCTTTTTTGTTTGTGCAGCCGGCCAACCACAAATCACGCCAAGGTATATGTGTGACATCATTAGAATACGATTCTTGCATCTACATATCATAGTTAGTTATAGTGAAAAATTAGTCATAGAAATTATATTCATATGAAATAATGATTAGTTCTTACTAATTGTTGCTCCAACGTTGAATATGATACCAGTCCTTTTATGTACCGATATGGCATGTTGTATGCATTTTTGTGATTTTGCTCACTTCTTTTCTATTTAGATCCAAATGATTCATATAAGTAAATATTAATTACAACTATATTACAAGTACGTAAAGGCAAATATTATATTACCGCAAATTGGCAGTAGTATGTAAGCTCACAAACTCATCCCATTGCTCTTGAGTTATTAATCCATCGTCCAACTCCGGTAGCATATGATTGATAATATCATTATTGTCTCACAAGTAGAATTTGACAAAAGCGGAGAGAAAATTTCTCAAAAGTCTACTACAATTTTGCAGCATGAATTTCTCTTGATCTTCATCAATTATAAAGCAAGATTGTAAAGAAAAACACACATAATTTATTAGATTGTAATTTCATGAAATAAAACAACCAGAAAAATAAAGTAAATAATGTTTACCTTGACTAAACCCAAAAGGATATCAGCATAATCCTTCTTCTCCTAAATCTAAAACTGTAATGGGGCTCTTTCTCTGACCGTAGTCCCAATGTAATTAGTAATGGAGTTGGCATTCAGTCTGACTGGATTTCCCTTTTCATTCTACTGAAGCTCTAACCTAATGTCTTTACTCCTTAGTTTGATCAGTTTGGACATTACGGTCTTGCCCTGGGCTCGTTGGCCTCAAATACTGCCTGATCATCATGTTCGTTGGGAACACCTTCATCTTCGGTGTGGGGATCCATTTTCCTACAAGTTAAATCAATCAAACAAAACATTAGAGCATGCACAGTGACAATCATGGCAATGACAGTAAATTATGTTGAAATATATGAATTCAATTCATCAAATATATATGGCAAAAAATCAATGCACTCATTATGATCTTTTACTCTTTCTTGTTTGATTTAAAAACCAAGTCTCCTCTTTATGATCATGTCTCAAGTATAAGGGTTCATCTTCATCTATATCAATATATTTTGACCACAACATCTCAAAGGAGAGACCATACTCAGGAATATTCAAATATTCATTACTTTCATTATCAACTTGTTCTTGATGATTCTTGTTTGATAGAAGTATAATGGACCAGTTCTTCTTAGCAGGATTCAGAATGAAAAACGCTTGTGCCTGTGATGCTAAAATGAAGGGATCATTTTTATACCAAACTTTAGAAAGATCCACTTGAACAAACCTAACTCATCTATCTATAATCCACTGATGTTGTTAACTCACTTATATCTGAAGACAGGGACCTGTTTGCTACCACAAGTGCACGGATCGCGTCAAGTAATGAAGTGATAAGTAAGATCGTTCCCTCAAGGATTTGAGTAACAAATTAGTTAAGCAATAGGCTTGGTGAATTCAATTAAGTTGAGCCAAAACATGTTGTATGGAAAAAGAAGTTTCAAAAGATAGTCTTGTAAAAACTAAGAATTACTGAACAAAAATTTGATTCTTGTGATTTCAACAATTGTAATAAGCCTAGGATTGTTCATTCCCTTTGTATTTCATAAACTTGATTATTTTCCTCTCTAAGAGTATTTCCATGGGATATATATGTTAGTATAAGGTTTACAAACATGTGGTTAAGCACTCTTAAGTCATAACCAAATTTATATCCTCCATTAACATGCACAATCTCTTGCTACAGTTAAGAGAAAATAATCATTAAGCAACCACCTTAATTTGACAATGCTAGGTTAGTAACTAGATCTCTATGTTACAACAAACCATCCGTTTAGCTCCTAAACTTCAAATCTACCATAATTTTACCAAAGTCTATAATTAAATTAACTCTCTCAAGCTTAATTTAATTGAACAAATTATCTACAGTGATGGCCAGTCTCGAATATCAGCAAAAATAGGGTAAAATCAACATATATATGCCATTAGATACTTAAAGAGAGAAGGAATCAAGTTTAATCCATACAAAGGTTTAAAAACAATCCTAGAATGAAAACCTTAGCTACCCATGTTCAAAAACGAATCATAGATATACACAGTCATTACAGCCATATCAGAGATAAGAAGGAGAAATGGAATGAGTACAGAAAACCAAGAGAAATTGAGTTGGAATCTCTTTCAATCTTCAATCCCACTTGATTTTCCTTGATAAAACTCCACTCCTTTGCTTGCCAATGCTCCGTAGCTGCCTCACAAAACCTGAGAATGACGAGCCCGCCTTTCCATTTCTGCATTTTGCCTTTTAAATGACCTAGAAACAAAACACACAGTTGCTATTTTCGCATTCTGGCTGCAGGCAGAAATTCTTGGCTGCAGCCTAAAATTGTCTGTCTCCTCTGTCTATCTTCTAGTTGCAGCCTAAAACTTTCTGGAGGTCTTCTGGCTACAGCCAGCCAATTTCTTGGCTGCAGCTAAGCATTTCTCTTTAACTCTTCTAACTCTTTCCATGATGCAATGATGTTCTACTCTTCTTCCCAAATTCTTAATCCATGATTTATGCTTCCAATGACTCTTTGTGTGTCTCAATTGTGATCCTATCAACACAAGAAAGTATATACAAAGCAAAGGGTGATGTATGATAGCAAAATATTCACATTTAGTCCAAGAATTATACCCTTTTTAACCAAACACTCATTAGGCACATTTCCTTCACACTTCAATTCTCATATACCTATTAATCAATCAAAAAGTGTGATGAATCAAGTGTAAATGTGCCTTTTTTATATGAATTTCACAATTCTAACACACCCTTAAACTTAAACTTTTACTTGTCCTAGAGTAAAAACAGTTGAACAATGATAGAGCTAGATTAATTAACCATTAACTCAATACACAGGCATGATGATTTCCTCATTGGTTGCTCAAGATGTTATATTCAATAGGAACACAATGAAATATAAAGGAATGCAAGGTTCATAACTTAAAGCATCCTTCCTAACAATTTTCAAAATGTGTATGTGAGGAGAGTTAAAGAACAAGTTTTCCTGCAATTATCGAGATCAAATGTAGCAATTCAGCATGTATAAATCAACCTCAGTCTTAGGTTTTCAAATACCTACATTCTCCTCTCTTTCCACTAATAGACAATTCCACACTATTTCAAAATCAATGGGACTTTATAAGCATATGATTTGGCTACTAGGTATACTCATTGAAAGAATGGGGACATAAAGGATTTACGTTTCAAGAGAATACTAACAATTCACAATTCCTCTCTTTGTTTTACACCAAATTTCTCTCTCAAAAGACAAAGTACTTACCCTTACTTGACCTCATCAACTGCTCAAACAGTTATATAAAACAAGATACTCAGAGAATATGCAAAGATGAACATTTTATAGATTTAAAATATGCTTTTCAAGAATTTCTAAGTATGAGTGTGTGAATGGAGTCAACGTGTATTCCTTTGGCACTTGTCAAAGTTATAAGCCACACCTCAAGTCATATACCCATATTCAAGCGATCAATTACATCATTCTCTAATTTCTTCCCCTCTTCTTCTAATTTACTCAAATTGACTTATAAATCAAAGGGACTTTTTAGCTTGTAACGGGGTCAAGGGTTAAGGTATTTAAAAGAAAAGGCAAAGGATACTCAACAAATACCTCAAGATAGATGATAATCACTCAAGGGGTTTCTTCCTTTTCTCATTAAACGTACTCCCCCAAACTTAAACCAAATTGATCTTTTCCAATTCAAGCCTTATTGCACATTACTACTATATATCCTTTTCTTTATTTTTTTTCATATTTTTGGCTTGATGTCTATACAATGTGAACCCTTTTTCTTTCTACACTCCTTTTTCCAATCATATAACACTCTACACATCACCACATTCCACACCATAATCCTTATCATCTATCTCAAAGCAAGGGAATCATGATTTTTCATATTGGCTAAGGTAGGTAGATGTTAGGTTTTCAAAAAGAGTTTTTTAATTGGTTTTTCAATCAGGCTCAAAATAAGGGTTCAAAAGGCGAATCAAATCAATAAGGTAAGCTTGAAAGGCTCAATCGCATTTTATGAAGTGCCCTAATCATTTCTTCAAATCGTATGAAACAAATCAAAAGCTTTGAAGAAGTCAAAAGATTATTTTGCAATTAACTGTTTGAAACAAAAGTATATAACCTAATTTGTCACAAATCCCTTCAACAAGAACTTCCAAAATACAACCAACTCCAACAGTGCTTTCTTAACTTAAAAATTCCTGAATAACATGCTTTATCTCTACAATACATCCATCAATGCACATTAAACAGAACTTTTATCGAATATAAAAGATTGAGCAGTAATTTATAAGAGATAATTGACATGGTTTTTTTTATATATGGCACAAATGGGGTGCAAATTGATCCATTGTCATTGGTAGGCTTGAAAGGCACAAACGCAGTTAAAAGAATGCCCAAATCATTTTTTTTAAAAAATGTGTGACTTCACTTACTCATTTCAAGAGATTCCAGTGTAGGTTCTAAAGTCCTTTAATCAAGAAAGAATATGCACACCAAATTGCTACCAAAGTCTCCTATCAAAACAATTAAATCATTCTTAACTCCAGTACAAAATGTTCATTTTTAAAATTATCAGGAAACAATGCTTTAATATATGAATCAAGCATATTAACCATGTCTTATAAAACATAAATTCCAAACATCCATTCTATCATTGGAGCATGCACTTACTATCACAAATAATTAATCAATCTAGCTCAGCTTTCAAACCAAAGGACGAGAAATAGTCAAAGTTTACACACTTGAAATCTTTGTTAAATAAGCACACAAATAATCAAAAATACCCCTAAACTTAAGATGTGCAGTGTGCTCACTGTCATGAGAAACAAGAAAAAGGACAACTATTAGTATCATATGATTTAAGAGCACAAGAGAAGCATCAGAAGTTCTACTACATAACAGTCATCACCATAATGAATGGTTCTCAAAAATAGAAATAGTAAAAGTGCAAAACAAGCAAGTAGATTTAGACAAAAGATCCAAGTCAAATCTCAAAAATAGAAACAGACTACAACCTAGGAGAAAAATAGTAGATGTAGCTAAACCATGTGACTACTTAGCAAGAAAATCCCCTTACTGAGCTCCACCAGTAGCTGCAACATCATCCTCACCTGTGACCTGTGTAGCCTGCTGAGCAATGTACGCCTCTATTTTTCTCAATCGAGGATCTTGGTCGTGCAGTGTTGTGAGGCACTATCTAACATGTCAGTAAGGTTCTGCATCATGGAAAAGAGGTCGTGTATGGTCGGTTTGGGCTGAGAGGAGGAGGATGGCTCACCTTGCTCAGGTAATTAAGCTTGAACATCTATGTGTATGTCCTTAAGTGGAGGTGGGAGGTATAGAGCTTGGGTGGCTCTTGGCTTGATGCTGGTGTACTGAAATTTTGGAACAGGTTTAAATGTAATATTGTGGGGGCTGCTGCAACTCCTTTTTCGATGCAAAAGGCTGATATCAGGTATGGAAGCATGAGACCGCAATTATGATCAAGAATGTGGTCTTGTACAGATTTAAAAATTAGATGGCCAATGTCCACTGGCTGCTTCATCATAAGGAGAAATATGACAAGGGCTTGACCCCTTGTGATGTGACTGCGGTTAGAAGAAGGACAAAAGTAATCCTTCCTAAAATGCATCCATACACGGGCCTCTATTGATAATCGAGTGTGACTCAAGTACTTCTTGCGCCCAGTTGGGCATTGCCATGAGATTTCCCCTTTAGAATCCAAAAGCTTAGAGATCTCATCTTCAGGAACCTCGTTGTCATTGTCTTTATAGTATTTATATTTGCACTCCTCAACAAAGGGCAAATTCAAATACTGTCTGAAGGCACTAAGTGTGAAGTCAATATCAACTCCACGAAGAGAGAATTTCCAAACATTTCACACATAAGCTTGAGCATAAAACTCATAGACTATTTGTAGATTGCTGTCTCTTTTAGTATCCATGAGCTTTCCCATTTTATATGTCTTTGTTGCAATATCATAGAACTTGTATAAAACAATGTATGGGAATTCTTGCTCTTGCAAAAGAGGCCTTAGAACAATTTTCTCTTTTGCATAAGCAATAGCCTTAAGGGTAACCTTATTAGCAACCTTTTTTACTGGCATTTTGTTTACGAAGAAGAAGAAAAATAGCCCACCACAGCCAACACGCAATTACTCACATGGAAAATCAAACATCCAACCCTCATCAGGAAACTAGAAACAAAATTTGAAGAAAACAAAGTCCTAAACTAAGGCAAGAGACTCCCCCCAAACTTGACATCTACGTAGTACCATACTGCCAGCAGAATTCCATCCTAAGCTTATCCTCACTGCCTTTATAAGTCTAGAAATCATCTTTAAACTGTGAGATCCATCACCCAGACTTAACTTGTCAGAATCGTTTTATTGTGGTAAACCAAATGTCATTGTGAAAGCTGTTTTTGTTTTGAATCATGTGGTTTTCCACCATGAAAAAGTCTGAGTAGATTCCAAGAGCACCAACAGATTGATTAATCATGAATGCACAAGGTGTCCAAATTGGTCAAAAGCTTTTATAATTGGAACTAACCTGATTGTCACAAACAAACAGTACCCCTTCCTAGTGTACTCATAGTTCAAAATTGAAATTCAATAATTTCTATTTAAACTTAGCAACCCACAAATTTCAAAACAGTACCATTTTAGGGGTATGTGACAATGATTAATCAATCTATTGGATTATTAGCAATATAGAACATATGTGACAATGATTCAGCAATTTCAAGACTTAATTTGTAGCCACTAATCCTCAAACCACTTAACTCTGACAATCTTGAGAATTTGAGAGAACAATGTTTTCAGAACCACACCAGATAAGCATGTACTCAAGAGAACACATTTTCAACTTGAAAAATGGTCACTATTGTGGTTAAAACTGGTATGGTCAAATGCAATTCTGAGACTTGCACTAAAAAGGTAAAATGGGTCTATAGGCTGCATTGGAAAATTTAAAACTAATTTATGGTCAATTTACAAATAGAAATCTGTAGTAAACCCATAACAGTTACAAATTTCAGAATGCAAGAATGTTGTTCAATTCTCAAGATAGTCAAGCATATACATATCAATTCAAGACTAGAAGCTCTCCTACTCTTTCACTTCAAAACTTATCTAAACAAGCAAATGCAGTACCCGCTAATCCTTTTCTCACACTTCATCAATTCAATCCTAAGGAAAGCATGCTTTACCAGTTAATATCAATCACAGAACCTTCTAAATTTATTAGGATATTTACCTCAATCATAGAACATTTATCAGTTCAAGTCTAAGTAAAATCTCCACTACAACCCACCCAAGACCCAACACAAAAATGGAGAACTACATGAGATTTACCTCAACGTGACAATGGGACAGAACAAAGGTGAGAACTACTAAGCTGCACTACAACACACCAAGAGAAAGAGAAGACCAAGACTTGAGCGTGGCTGCCATGTTTCAAAGGAGTAGTAGAGATGCAAGTCTATGAGACTAGTGGTCGAGGTAGATAAGTCTGATACTTAGGAAACAGAGTGATAGATCAATGGGTCAAGCAAGCCTGACGTATGGTGATGACACAGGGTGGTGGTGGTTTGGATAATCTAGAAGTGAAAGATGATGCAAGTGAAGATGGCGGTCGAGAGAGACAAAGTGCGCGAGACTTGCGAATCTGGATAGGGAAAGTGGAGGACGGACGGACGGGTGTGGTGGGAATGGCGACGGAGAAGAAAAGGAGACTGTGAGAGAGAGCATCGACAGTGCGATGGATCTACAGCAGAAGAACAGGGAGAGTAAGAGGGGATGACGGTGACGATAGGTTAGCGACAGAGGAACCAAGGGTTAATAGACGACAGAGAATGATGGGGAATGGAAGAGATGAAGACGGTGTTGATCAGGGGACCAAAGAGATGTCTAAGATGGTGGCTGCTATCTACGAATGTCACCGAATCTGAGAAAATAGAGAGTGTGATTAATGTTGATGGTGAGATAGGGTAAATGACATGAGATATATTTTTGTGGAGCTTTCATGGAGACGGAGTTAGGGTTCATGAGGGAGGAGAGACAGAATATCGACGAGGCAGAGGTGGAAAGAAAGAAACAGGGCAAACTAATTTTTTTTGGATTATATCGGGTTTGGGTTGTAGCCAAAGAATTTCTTTGGCTGCAGCCCAAAACTCTCGGCCTTGACGTGGGCTGCAGCCAGAAATGGCTTAGTTGTAGCCTAGACCCCAAATTTGTTTTTTTTGAATTGTTTCTGGCTGCAACACAAAACTTTCTGCCACTTTTTTGGTTGCAGCCAAGAATTTCTTGGCTGCAACACAAAACTGTCTGGCCAATTTTTGGCTGCAGCCAAAATTTTCTTTACTGCAGTGTAAAATTGTCCTCTCAGCTCAATCAGATCTTAGTTATGCCACAGGAATACACATAAAATGTACTATGGTTTTTACCTATAATCATCAACACATAATGCCATAACTCAATCACTATCACCATCAATTCCTCGTAATTCACACACAATCATCAACCATTGGCCACACATTTGAATATAATTCCTTATGATCAAAATGTATCCATAATCCAGAATTCACTATGCATAAAAGAAAATTGACAGGATTAAGCAAAGACAACGCACAGTGCATCTCTAATTCATACTACAACCATCAATACACTTTTATCAGAGGTTAGAGAAGTGCGTAATGGTCATTAAATCAAGTTATAATCATCTAAAATTAGGTTCAATCAAATCATGGGAATTAAGGAACTTTCCTGAAATATGCCTTTCTAATACCACAAGTCACCACCCTTCCTTTATATCCTCTTGCTCTCTTCTTCTCTCTATTTAGGTTTCCTCTCCTACTTGCGAAAGCAAAAGATCAAACATAAATCTCAAAAATATACTAAAATTAAAGAAACTAAAGAGATTAAGTTAAGAACTTGGGTTGCCTTCCAAGAAGCTCTTAGTTTAAAGTCTTTAGCCTGACTCTTCATATTGGTCAATCTCCATTAGATAAGTAGATAATGGATATTAGCCTATCAACATCTCCTCCCCAATAATGCTTTAACTGCTGACCGTTAACCTTGAATCGCTCTCCTCTCTCATTTTCCAACTCCACATCACCAAATTTGGATCCTTGAACTACCGTTAATGGTCGAGACATCATCTTTCCCGGAAATAACCTCAACTTGGAATTATAAAGGAGAACCTTTTGACCAGTTTCAAAGCTCTTAGGAACTACTTTGCTGTCATGGTCCCTCTTGGTTTTCTCCTTATAAAGCCTTGCATTCTCATAGGCATTGAGGCAAAATTCATCTAACTCATTAAGTTGAAGTAGCCTCTTATCTCCCACAGCTTGAGGATCAAAAGTCAGCTTTTTGATAGCCTAATAAGCCCCATGCCCTAATTCTATCGGCAAGTGGCATGCTTTCCCAAGCACCAAGCGATATGGAGACATACCAATAGGCGTTTTGTAAGCTGTTCAGTAAGCCCATAGAGCATCATCCAACTTGGAAGACTAGTCCTTTCTAGTAGTATTCACCATCTTCTCAAGGAAGTTCTTGATCTCCCGATTGGAACTTTCAACTTGGCCATTGGTTTGTGAGTGGTAGGGCAATGCTACTTTGTGTTTGACACCATATTTCTTTATCAAGGCTTGAAATTGGTGATTACAAAAGTGTGAACCACCATCATTGATAATCGCTCTTGGTGTGCCAAATCTTGTGAAGATATGCTTTTTGAGGAATTTCAACACCGTCTTGGCATCATTAGACACACATATAGTAGCTCCGACCTATTTGGAAACATAGTCAACTCCAACCAAGATATATTCATTGTTGAATGACTTAGGGAATGGACCCATAAAGTCAATCCCCCAAACATCAAAAAGTTTAACCTCAACCATACTATTCAATGGCATCTCATTCCTTCGAGATATGTTCCCCATTTTTTGGCACCTATCACATTAAAGAACGAAAGCATATACATCCTTGAATAAAGAAGGCCAATAAAAGCGACTTTGAATGACTTTTGTAGTGGTCTTCTCTCCTCTAAAATGGGCACCATATTCAGAAGAATGACAACAATGCAAAATGCACTCTTGTTCATTTTTCGGGACACACGTTCGAATGAGTTAGTCGGGGCATCTCTTGAATAAGTAAGGTTCATCCTAAAAGTACCTTTTTACCTCATGTAAAAGCTTGCACCTTTGATGAGAATTGAAATCCGGAGGTAAAACTCTACAAACTAAGTAGTTTACAAAGTCGACAAACCATGGTGTGGATGAATTATTAACAAAGAATAGCTGCTCATCCAGGAATGATGCATGGATCATATCAAAATTATCAAGTTGAGCCTCAGTACTCAACCTTGAAAGATGGTCCGCCACTTGATTCTCGGTGCCTTTTCTATCGATGATGTTCAAATCAAACTCCTGTAGTAAAACCACCCAGCGAATTAGTCTAGCCTTGGAATCCTTCTTCGTAAGTAGGTACTTTAGAGTCGAATGATCGGTGTAGATAATGACCTTGGTACCCAAAATGTAAGGTCGAAACTTTTCACAAGCAAAGACTATGGCAAGTAATTCCTTCTCAGTTGTGGTGTAATTAAGTTGGGCACAATTAAGGGTTTTGCTAGCATAGTAAATGGGGTGAAAGACTTTCTTTGCCTTTTTCCCAAGAACAACACCAACGGCATAATTACTAGCATCGGCTGTGATGATGAAAGGTAAAACCCAATCCAGAGCTACTAAGATAAGCACTAAAATGAGACGCTTCTTTAACTCCTCAAAGGCTTGTAAGCCCTCATTATCAAATTTGAAATCCACATCCTTCTCCAATAACTTGGACAGTGGCTTGGAAAGTTTAGAGAAATATTTAATAAAACTCCGGTAGAACCTGGCATGACCAAGGAAGCTGCAGATACCTTTCACACTAGTAGGTAGAAGTAATTGCTCAATGATAGCAATTTTGGCTCTATCCACTTCCAAACCCTTCTTAGATACCCGATGGCCAAGTACAACGCCTTTTTGCACCATGAAGTGACATTTCTCCCAATTGAGAATTAAATTGGTCTCTTCACATCGTTTAAGCACCGCATCTAAATTCTCTAAGCAAGAATCGAAAGATGGACTAAAAACAGAGAAATCACCCATAAATACTTCAATAGTCTTCTCAATCATATCATAAAAAATGGACATCATGCACCTTTGAAAGGTGGCCGGTGCATTGCATAGTCCAAAATGCATTCTTCTAAAGGCGAATGGGCCATAGGGATAAGTAAAAGTCATCTTCTCTTGATCTTCTGGGGCTATAGCAATTTGATTATACCTTAAATAACCATCAAGAAAGCAAAAGAACTCTTGGCTTGCTAGCTTGATCAACATTTGATCAATGAATGGCAAAGGAAAATGATCCTTCCTTGTATCAGTGTTAAGCTTCCGGTAATCCATACACACCCGCCATCCAGTTATCGTGTGAGTAGGAATCAGTTCATTTTGGGTGTTAGCCACTACAGTCATGCCACCCCTTCTTAGGGACACACTGGACTAGGGTCACCATGAATTAACAGAGATGGGATATACTATTCTAGCTGCAAGCCATTTGAGAACTTCCTTCTTAACCACTTCTTTTATAATTGGGTTCAAGCGCCTTTGATGCTCAATAAAAGTTTTGTGATCATCCTCTAATATAATCTTTTGCATATAAATAGAAGGGCTTATTCCCTTGATATCGGCTATAGTCCACCCAATAGCACGCTTGTGCTCTCTTAAAACTGGTACGAGCTTCTCTTCTTGGAAATCAGAGAGAACTGAAGAGACAATAACAAGTAAAGTATTAGAATTCCCCAAGTAAGCATATTTGAGATGAGAAGGTAGAGGCTTCAACTCTAAAACTGGAGGAAATTTAATAGAAGGCTTCAAAGGGGTACTCAAAACATCAGACACTTCAAGTGGCTCAAACGTCCTCAGTCTTGACTGAGGGAATGCTTCTATTTAAAAGAGATTTTCAATAGCTTCCTCATCAAACTCCTCCAAGCTCTTTTCACCAATTAAGAATGCTTCTAAAGGGTCTTTTATCATAGAAGCATATGATTTTTTAGGAATGATTGAATCTAATATATTGACAAAAGAGCATTGGGCTGAATCATCATGAAACTTCAAAGCTTTTAGCATATTAAATATCACTTTTTCATTATCAACCCTCAAAGTGATCTCGCCCTTTTCCACATCAATGAGCGTTCTTGCTGTGGCTAAAAATGGATGGCTAAGAATGATAGGGATTTTCTAGTCAACTTCACAATCAAGCATAACAAAGTTTGCTGGAAAGATGAACTTGTCTACTTTAATTAGGACGTCTTCAATGATTCACCTAGGCTTAGAAATACTCCGATCAGTAAAGAGAAGGGTTACCGTGGTGGGCCTTGGCTCTCCCAACCCTAATTGGTTGAAAACAACTAGAGGCATCAAGTTAATACTAGCACCCAAGTCACATAGAGCCTTACCATTGAAGTTAGTCCCAATATTGCAAGGAATGTAGAAGCTTCCCAGATCCTTGAGCTTAGTAGGTAACTTTTGTTGAATAACCGTACTATACTCTTCGGTTAATTCCACAGTTTCAAATTCATTGAATCTCGCTTCTTGGACAACACATCCTTGAGGAACTTAGAATATTTAGGCATGCCTTCCAAAGCTTCGGCAAACGGAATGTTCACATGGAGTTGCTTGAACATGTTTACAAACTTTTTAAATTGAGCATCTTTCTCTTTCTTCTTGAATCATTGAGGGAAGGTTAGAGGTGGCATGATAGCGGGGGTGGTTGGATTTCTCTTCTTCTCATTATTCATCTCTTGTTCCCCCTTCTTGCTCTTGGCAACATCATCCAAACCTCTTTCAGTTTGCTTTCTTTTTCTAGTGTCATCCTCTTCCACTACATTTTCTTGAGTCATGTTTTCTTCATCATCAATCTCAATATCCATTTGCTCATCTTGCTTCGGGTTAGTCTTACTTGAGCTAGGCAGATCCGATATCACTTTGCCACTTCTTAAGTTAATGGCCTTGTATTCCTCTTTTCCACACCGCTTTAGATTAGGGATGGTATAACTTAGGAGACCATTTCATGCTATAGAATTTACTTGCATTGCTAATTGTCCCATTTGTACTTTAAGGTTCTTAATTATGGTTTTATAAAGAGAAAAGGTAGCCTTACTCTCAACCCTTGAAGATTCTACCTTTGACAAAATCTGGGCTAGCATATTGTCCGTCTTAGATTCCTCTTCTTTTATAGGAACTTGCCTTGATTGCATTTTAAAACCCGGTGGAGGAACATGCTTAGTGCCAGAAGTAGACTCATGTGGTGGGTTCAAGGTGTTACCTTGACTCTAAGAAAAGTTTGGATGAGCTCTCTAGGCACGGTTGTAAGTTTGTGAATGCGGGTTACCTTGAGGGGGTTGAAATTTGCCCATATAGTTGACAGATTCAGTACCCATGTAGAAAGGGCAATAGTCGGGCATTTGGACATTATTACATTGCTCACATACAATAGGAGTAGCATGAATAGAATGCACGCTATGAGAAGTGCTCTTTTGCATTTGAGATTCTAGCACATCAAAATGCTTGTTCAAAGCTGATAAGATTATGGAAATTTGTGATGAAGAGTCTTCTTTTGTAGTAGGCATGGCTGGGGTAATCCTTCTATCATTGCCTTGAGTGTTGTTTGCAGATAGTTGATCCAAAAGCCTAAACACCTCATTGACAAGAATATTCCAATGACCTCCATTAGTCATAGAGTCAACCATCGCCTTAGATTGAGGATTAAGGTGAGTATAGAAGATTTGGATTACTACCCACTTGTCCACCCCATGATTAAGGCATTACTTCATTAAAATTTTGTATCTCTCCCAAGCGGCATAAAGATGCTCATCCGACTATTGTCTAAAGCTTAGAAACTCATCCCTAGCTTCCACAGATCTATCGTTAGAAAAAAAATCGAGCTGTGAACTTAGCCTCAAGATTATCACAGGAAGTTATGGATCCTTCTGGGAGATTATTGAACCAATCTCTTTCCTTCCCTTATAGAGAAAGAGGGAATAGCCGTAGCCTCAACACATCTTGGGGTACTCCATTTTGCTTGAAGTAATCACACACCTCCAAGAACTACATCAAGTGCTTGTTGGCATCTTCATTGTAGAGACCATGGTACAACCCATGCATTTGAAGCATTGTAATCATGACCGGCTTGATCTCAAAATTGTGTGCTTACATCTCTGGCATCTGAATGCAAGATTGAGTACCTCGCATATTCTGGTTAGCAAAGTCAATGACGATAGCCCTATCATATTCATCCGCCATTATTTTAGATTCAGATTCAGTTTCCTTTAACTCAGTCTCTTCTTTAATGCAAGGTAATCTTAAAAGTACCACTATCAATCCGTCCAGGTGTAAGTGTTGCATATACCAAAATGGTACCTACAAGAGGCACAAGCTAGCAAGTATCAAACTAAAACAAAATTAACAAAGAAAAGAAGGAAAGAAAAATTGTAAGCCTAACTAAGAGTCACAAGTTTAAGGTTGACTAAAGGATTTGTTAAACCAATCCCCAGCAACGGTGCCAAAAACTTGTTCGCTACCGCAAGTGCACGGATCACGTCAAGTAATAAAGTGATAAGTAAGATCATTCCTTTGAGGATTTGAGTAACAAATTAGTCAAGCAATAGGCTTGGTGAATTCAATTAAGTTGAGCCAAAACATGTTGTTGTGTGGAAAAAGAAGTTTCAAAAGATATTCTTGTAAAAACTAAGAATTACTGAATGAAAATCTTATTCTTGTGATTTCAACAATTGTAATAAGCCTAAGATTGTTCATCCCCTTTGTATTTCATGAACTTGATTATTTTCCTCTCCAAGAGTATTTCCATAGGATATATATATATGTTAGTCTAAGGTTCACAAACATGTGGTTAAGCTTTCTCAAGTCATAACCAAATTTATATCCTCCATTAACATGCACAATCTCTTGCTACAGTTAAGAGAAAATAATCATTAAACAACCACCTTAATTTGATAATGCTAGGTTAGTAACTATATCTCTATGTCACTAACAAACCATCCGTTTAGCTCCTAAACTTCAAGTCTAGCATAATTTTACCAAAGTTCTATAATTAAATTAATTCTCTCAAGCTTAATTTAATTGAACAATTTATCCACAGTGATGGCCAGTCACTAATATCAGCAAAAACAGGGTAAAATCAACATATATATATATATATATATATATATATATATATATATGTATATGCCATTAGATACTTAAAGAGAGAAGGAATCAAGTTTAATCCATACAAATGTTCAAAAACAATCCTAGAATGAAAACCTTAGCTACCCATGTTCAAAAATGAATCACAGATATACACATTCATTACAGCCATATCAGAGATAAGAAGGAGAAAGGGAATGAGAACAGAAAACCAAGAGAAATTGAGTTGGAATCTCTTTCAATCTTCAATCCCACTTGATTTTCCTTGATAAAACTCCACTCCTTTGCTTGTCAATGCTCCTTAGCTGCCTCAAAAAACTTGAGAATGCCGAGCCCGCCTTTCCATTTTTGCATTTTGCCTTTTAAATGACCTAGAAACAAAATACATAGCTGCTGTTTTCATGTTATGGCTGCAACCTAAAATCATCTGTCTCCTTTGTCTGTCTTTTGGCTGCAGCCTAAAACTTTCTGGAGGTCTTCTGGCTATAGCTAGCCAATTTCTTAGCTACAGCCAAGCATTTCTCTTCAACTCTTCTAACTCTTTCCATGATGCAATGATGTTATACTCTTCTTCACAAATTCTTAATCCATGATTTGTGCTTCCAATGACTCTTTGTATGTCTCAATTGTGATCTTATCAACACAAGAAAGTCTATACAAAGCAAAGGGTGATGTATGACAGCAAAATATTCACATTTAATCCAATAATTATACCCTTTTTAACCAAACACTCATTAGGCACATTTCTTTCACACTTCAATCCTCATATACCCATTAATCAATCAAAAAGTGTGATAAATCAAGTATAAATGTGCCTTTTTAGGATGAATTTCACAATGCTAACAGGACCCTCAACATAGTGTAATCTAACTCCCATATTCGTTCAATTACACTAAAGTATGACATTGTTGTGTAGATAAGGTGTACATATTTGGCATTGGATTTGTGCCAAGAATCAGTAACAAGTGTTACCCCACTATTCTGCATCATGCTTCTGTATCATATTCTTGTATATAGAATATGTAACTGTTGATTGCATAACCATACATTTAAGCTTGGTTCATTCGATAGCCATATTAAGTTTTCAGAAACTGAATCAAGATTCCTCTCCACCTCATCATTAACGTGCCTTTTTAACCAAGTTGTAAAATATCGGCTGTGCTCTTTTGTTATCAAATTTTCATTCCTCTCACTATGTACCAATAGAAGAGCATACTTATGTTCTTCAACATACGGTTCCACCTCATCAGTGTTATGTAGCACATACAAGTAAGCTTGCTCCGATTCATTCACTGATATCCTAATTACATCCTTCCTACTTGTTCCTTTCCCTGATCTTCACCCATAATAATGAGACTTTGGGATCCCTACAGGGTTAACATCTGATAGAAAATCTCCATAGAAGTCACTTGCTTCTTCAACCATGTAACGCTTAGCTATATACCCCTCTGGTCGATATCTATTTTTCATATACCCTTTTAAAATTTTCATAAATCACTCATTCGGGTACATCCATCTTAGGTACACTGGACCACATAATTGAACCTCTTTCACTAAGTGTACGGTTAAATGGACCATAATGTTAAAAAATGAAGGTGGAAAATACATTTTAAATTCACACAGAGTACTAACAATCAGCCTTTGCAAATCTTGTAACTTTTTTGAATCAACCACTTTACTGCAAATCAACTTGAAGAACATGCAAAGTTTAGTTATGAAATTCCTTACTTTTTTGGGTAAGATTGACCATATACCAATTAGTACAAAATTCTGCATAAGTGATTGAACCATATTTTTATGTAATATTTCATAATTAAATTGGGATTTTTAATGGATTTTTGGGGACATTATCGCATTATTAAGCAATAATTTTGGTTAGAGACAATTGTTTTGAATTAATGGTAATTAAGGGTAAAATAGTCACAATTTATTAATTATTTTTATACAATTGTCCCTTGAACTTTTGATGCTACCTTGTGCTTAATTTTACATTATAGGTGTGAAAGAAGAAATTGAGGATTTTAGAGGTTCAAATTAATGATTTAGAGGGAATTGGGCTAATGTTGAGATTTGAGAGGAGCTGTGGGTGACTTGGGCCAAGAGAAGAGACAAGGCCTACATTAATTTTTGGAACTGGGTTGGAAAATGAGACAATAAAGCAAGCCCAATATATATATATAAAAGAAATAGATCCAATGGTATTTGGGCTGCTGAAAGAAAGACAAAAAAAATAGAGACAGAAACGTAGCTAGGCAGGGGAGCATGGAATGATCTGAGATTTGGGAAATGGAGGATCCAAATTAGCTAGTGGATATGGGATTTGGATATCAGAAAAAGCCCAAAACGCACACAGACCCGAGAGTGATTGGAGAAACAGAAAGAGAGGATCGGTGGACATGCGATTCGGACATGCAGGACCCGACAGGGAAGGGAAGCTGAGAGCGAGATGAGAACTTGAAGAGCGCCGCTGGAAAGAAGAGAGGGATATCGAAGAATGAAAGAAAAAGGAGAGAGAGAGAGAGCAGGAGGAGCGGCTGTAACACTGAGATAGGGAAACCAAAAACAGAGAGCTGGAGGCCATGAGTGAGGTCGATATCACAGCCGAGAGTGTGAGGAGATCTGGACAGAGAGAGAGAAAGAGAGAGAGAGAGAGAGAGAGAGAGAGCTTGAGGGAGACGAAGTTAAGCTGGGAGTCTGAGGCACTTGAGCCACCGTGGAGTTGCACTTTATCAACGTCATCCTTTCTCTTTACTTCACCAACACCACATATCTTAGTTTCCTTCACTACCTCCGTCAAGCTTCACCTACCACCACCGTCGTCCCTCTATATTCTTCCTCTACTAACCACCATCACCGAACCTTCTTGATCTCTGTCCAGCACGATCATCCTTCCATATACCCTCTAGCTTTGGTTTATTCTCATTCTCCAAGAGACCCATAGTTTCTGTTTCTTTTCCTATTCAATTCTACTTTGTCTTCATTCATACATTTTGGACAGTAGCTTCTCCATGGTTTTCAAGGCTGTTTGTGAGATAATTTTGAATTGGGTTGTAACGGTAGCTATGAGAGGCTAATCCTTTTTCTTCTTGGTGATGGAGATTTGTGGCTTGAGCACTTGTGCTTATATATGGGAGTTCTTTGATTCAATCTTATGCTTAGACTATATATTTGATTTCCTTGTTTAGGTTAATCATTTTTTGGTTTTAAGACTTAGATTGCTGTTATGTATCCTTGTGGGTTGATCATTGTAGTTTTAATTGGATGATGTATCTTGATGTTCATTTTGATATATATCTTTTGATGTGCTTGATGAAATTATGCTTGCTATCATGTTATTGATTGGTAATCATAGTTGATTTTAGCTCTTGAATGGTTCATTAGAACATTCAATTTGAGAAGAACAATTTGCATCACTCCAATTTTAATTACACATTAAGTGGGTTTAAACAATATCTCAAGAGGTAGTAGTTATCTATATTTGTAGGAGTTACTATTAATTGAGAATATTGGACTTAAGTGTTATCTTGAGGTTGTTCTTGAGACTTAATGAAATTTGAACTCCTATGATTTGTTTAGTAAGGATTGCCACTTTCTTCATCACCAAGATTCATTTCATTATATTATCCCTTTTTAATCCAAATCATTTCTTCATTATTTTCCAAAATACAAAAAAAAAAAAAAAATAGTAATTGCTTTGTTTTCATAAATTTTAATTTCTAGAAAAATCAATTTCAGAAATCCCTTTTCTAACCATGTTTATTGCACTTAGTTTTTCCTAGGGTAGTCAAAATAAATGGCTCCTTGATAAGAGAACGATCCTGAGTTGTTTGCACTATATTGCATTTAATTCATGGTAATTTGTGATTTGACCCCGAGGCGGCTAAGGTTGTGTCAAATCAATAAGCACATGACAATCATGAGATTTAAGGTTCTTTAGCTTCAACTCTTTCACTGATACAAGATTCTTTATATTTGAAGAAATGTCCTTTAGAACTTTAATTCCTTCGAGAAACTCACAAAATAACTTTTTCTCTTTCCTCGACAAAGTGTAAGCCATTGGAGGTAGATAAGTATAGAGCCCTAGTTCAACTGGTTCCAACTCTTCTTTGATTCCCAGGTTAACCAAATCCAACCTAGCATTCACATTGTCCTTATTTTTCCCTTGCATATTGAGCAATGTGCCAATTAGACTATCAAAGATATTTTTTTCTATGTGCATTACATTAAGAAAATGTTTCATATATAAGGACTTCCAATATGGAAGTTCAAAGAAAATAGACTTCTTCCAGCCGCTTGTCCCGATTTGTTTTGCAAAAGGCTTGCCAAAATAGTTACCCAAATGTTTGACCTTCTAAAAAACCTGAGCCTTGGTTAACATCTTCGGTGGGCTACCTTCTTCTGACTCACCATTGAAAGCCTTTTTCCACTTCCTCCAACGATAGTTCGAGGGTAAGAATCTTCAATGTCCCATGTAGACATTTTTCTTACAATGACCTAGTCACACTGAATGTGTACCACCCCAAATTTTATATTCACCAAATATATTATAATTATTTGAGAAATTCAATAAAATGGTGAATATTCATGAATTTGGAATTTATGAATTTTATAAATGTTCATATTTATTAGAAAATGAGCAAAATAATTATGGAATTAATTGGGTAATTTAAAAATCCTAATATTAAGGTCTAAAAATGAATAATTAGTAGAGAAAATATTTGGTCCAAAAATTGATGGAAATTGACCAAATAAAAATAAGAAAAGAAATTGGAATAAAAAGATAATGGCAAAATCGTAATTTTGCTAACTTATCACAAAATTAATTATTTTCTGATTAATTGAAGTTAATTTCAATTAATCAAGGAAAATAAAAGAGAAAAATATATTTAGGATATTTTTGTCAATTTAATATAAATTTATGGAAAATTTGAGAAAAAATGCAATTTTGACCAAAATTGAGACTTTACGTGTATACGTAATTTGGACAAGTTGTGAAGCCAATTGAGACTATAGGGAGGGACCCCTAGGTGCCTCCTACATGTTGCAAGAGGAAAAAAATATTGGTTGGGCTTAATGAGCTTGGTTACATATACATAGGATTTATGTGTATGTAACTTAATTTTTGGAATTTTTGGAAAATGAAGCAAATGAATAAAATAATGTTAATATATGATAAATATCATCATTTCCTTCTTCCTTCAGCCATTGTGACTCTCAAACAAACCTAAAATATAGAGAGAGAAGTTCAGATTTTTTGAGAGAGAGAGAAGAAGAAATCTCACAAGGTAAGCCAATTCTTCCGATGATTTAGCTCCTAACGCGTATAACTCCGACTCTAAGCTACTCCTCTTTGTTCTTTAAGGTTGTGAAGCTCAAAATTTGGTGTTAGGGCAGCTAGGGTTTCAGCCATATTGAGAAAAAGCTAGTGAGAGCTTGAGGTAGCTTCCAAACCTTCGTATATTGTCTATTTTGATTGCTGTGGGCAATTTAATAGGTGAAATTTTTGGATTGCCATTGGTTTTAAATTTTGAAGATGTGTATGCCTAGGTGTTATGTTGCCCACATTGGTGCTAAATGGTAATTGTAACCTAATGGAATGGTCAATAAAGTGGTTAGGAGTATAAAGGAATGAGTTTACAGAGCCGAAATCGTAAAACCCTGATTTTTTCTGAATAATACCATACTTTTGGCCATGGCTATTAAAGGGCATTAGAGTTGGATTGTCAATGATTTTATGATTCTATTGGGTTCAGGAGGGAAAATTAGGTGAGGTTACAATTGGGCATTTTTTCAGAAAAGGTTGAGAAAGCATAATTAAGAAAACACCCATGAAACTCTTAAAGAGGGGCTACCAATGGCAATTTTGTAATTTGACATTGAATTTAGTAGTTTCAAATCTGGAAATGGATTCCTTGGGTGGACATATGTGAGAATGTCCCAAGTCAAAATTTCAAGAAAAGTATAGCCAGGCCGAGTACAGTGGGGCCGGGTCGGGGTCTTGGGGGCATTTTGGTAAATTTTCATCATAGGCTAATATAACCACGATAAATACTATGGAAGTGTATAAAATGATACATGGATAGGTTATAACCTATTTCTTGTACATTTGATGTTTTAGGACTGAGTTGCACGCTTATAGTCGACACGTTTTATGAGGCGGACCCTTTGAGACAGGAAAGAGGTTAAGGTAGGGAGTACTATCTCTTATATACTATGTGACTATTTGTATAATGTGTGTTACTGTATTTTGTGATTTGAACATGTGCTGGAAGCACATTACCTAGCTATGGTCTAGGACCTAGCTGAGGTACACTAGTCTTATCTAGCTGTATTCAGGGACTCGGTTGAGGTACATGTAGGGATTTCAATGGGTTAATTGGCCCTGAATTTTGTGTACACACATGGATGATATGAATTTTCATTTTACTTGATATGGTACATTGCATATTTAATTTTTCACATTTTATATGTTGATCGTATGTTTCTACTGAGATTCCTTAGAATCCCACCCATTTTTCTAAACCAAATGTCTTAGCGGGTACCAGCGGCTCAAAAGCCAATGACATAGAGAAGGGAAACTGATGGGCATACTTCCCAAGATGAATACATTGGTTGTTTATTGTCTGTATTTGGAATAATTTTGGGACATTCTGTACATATTTGTAATGATTATCAATTTCTGCTCTATTAATGATAGTCTGTAAACAAATACTTATTATCAGTATAACTGTACTTTTCTATTTTCCTTTGGAACTTGTTCGTTATTGCCCTACTCATATCAAAATGGAAACGAGTGTTGATAGAATGAGTGTCATCTTCACATATAGGGTATGAACAATATCCTTTGACACTATATCCAGACAAATTACCATAAGAAGGGAAATCATTTATTGTGCCAAACAACATGGCTTTCAAACTGAAATTTTCTTCCCTGTACCCATAATACACATTGATGCCTTCCTTCCAAAGCAGCTTCAAGTCATAAATTAAAGGAGCCAAGTATACATCTATATCATTTCTAGGTTGCCTTAGCCCAGAAATTAACATGGACAAACATCATAAACTTATGTTTTATGATCAAGTACGAAGGAAGGTTATAAATCATCAATATCACCAGCCACATATTGTGTGTACTACTTTGAACCTGTGTGGATTGATTTCATCAGTTGAAAGTGCAAAGGTTCCTTGCTTCATTCGCGAAGTCCGGGTGGTCATGATTAACTTTTGTCTATTGAGGGGCATTTGTAGGGTGCCTAAGGTTTGTGTCTTCAACCCTTCATCTGTATGGCATGTCAATAGGTTAGCAATCTCTATATTACTGTATAGTCACTTGAATATCAGAATAATGGGAAAATACCATATGACCTTTGATAGACTTTTTCCTTTCTTCTTCCCATATCGAGATGCATTACATTTAGGGCACTTATCCAACATTGCATACTGATTCTGAAATTATATGCAATCATTAGGGTATGCATATATCTTCTCATAACCCATACCAATTGCAGAGCAAAGTATTCGATTTGCCTCGTATGTCTTGGTAGGAAGTACATTTTCTTCTAGGAGCATATCTTGCACAAGTTTAAGTAGGGTAATGAAACCCAAATCGCTTAATCCATATCGCGCTTTAGAGTTGTACAATTTCAACACTGCTAGCAATCTTGTATATTTAGTACTACTAGCATAAAATGATTTCTCTGCATCACCTTTCAACTCCTCAAATTCTTGAAGACAGTTATAAAGCACCCCTTCGACCATATTTAGCATTTCTTGAAGACCATTGTCCTTATCATCACGCATGCTTGGGTCAAACTCATTAGAAGGACCGATTGTGGTATGCACCTGATCACTGCGTTCATCATTCATCTCACTGTGCCTTGTCTATAGTGTATATGATTGATCAATTCCATGACACACTAAATGATCTAGCAAATCAAGTGGACTAATCCACTTTCCATAACAATAAGATAAGTAAGGACACAAGATTTTGTTAGGATCATTTGTATGCTTGCTTGCCAATCTAATAAACTCTTTCACCCCATCAATATATTCCCTTGAGCATCAATTAGATGACATCCATTTTCGATCCATCTATACCTTAAACATATTTTAAAAAGTAGTTAGTTGCTTGCCTCTTGAGTTACTAATTACTTTTATCATCTACCATTTATTTTTAAAAAAATTCGGCAGCATAATGTCCTCAACTTTGAAGTTTTCCAAGTATTAAACACTATTGAAGTCACAAATAATCAACCAATTAGTCCCGCAGCATCATAATAATTTTTCAAAACTCAACAAAATAAATCAAAGGAATATTACATAGTTCAATGATATTTAACGCTCTAACTAGTTCAATACTCCTTTAATGATTGGTAGGACACATAAGAAATCTTCAGGCAGTCAACTATTCTAAATTGATGGCAAATCTTCAGGCACCCAAATTTAAAAAGGAATAAGAAAATGTACGACTTAAGCTTTTGTAAAAAAAAAAGATATACCAGCTAGAAACTTCTGTAAGAAGCTGAGATAAAGAAAAAAAAACAAGCGGGAGACCAAGCTATAAGAAGACAATTGAAACTTCAAATAAATATCTGAAAAAAAATCATGAGCACACATATAAGATTCATGACAGATTTTTAGAAGAAGAAGAAAACGTCCGGTCTTAAGCTTCTATCTAAAAAAAATTTACGAGCTAGGAAACTTCCCTTAGGAGGCTAAGACAAAGCAAAGAACATGTGGGTGACCAAGCTTTGTACTAATACAGAAGTGCGGTGACCAAAAAATTTTGAAGAAATGAGAACGAGGAGACAAGAAAAAATAAAAAGTGGGGACCAATTAAGCTTCTAATACCAGCCATCAAAGAGAGGAGGGAGTGGGGATAATGGATAAGGAAAGGTAGAGTAGGGACTGAACGGATATAAGATGGTGGACCAATTAGTTCTGGAAAATGGTGAGCTGGAGGATGCACAAGAAAGACGATAATGGCTGCTGAATAAGGCGAGGAATGAAAATTTATATCACCTTGTATGGCGCTTTCACTTTAAGTGCCATAAAAGGCATATCGCCATATATAAAAAATAAAAAATGAAAAAAATAAATGGTGAAGGGAGCTATGGCCCTTGCACACCAAGTGCTATTGCATCCCTTATATAAAAAAAAATTGTATATAGGATAAAAACAAGTATGATTAATCTAACCAATTCTTTCAAAATTAATTTATCTTTGATGCTTTATTATTAGCCTTCAAACGTGTTACTTAATTGATACTCCCTCTGGTCCTAAATATAGGATAAAGTTTGTAGTGTAATTTGTACTACAAACTTTGTCCTATATTTAGGATCAAAGGTAGTATAAAGTAAGACAAATGAATAGTGATATTACCATTATTATTATGATAAAGTCAGACAAAGGAATAGTGATAAAGTAAGACTAGAAATTATTATTGTCTCTATTATTCATGTGAAAGTCAAGAAATGCATGGTGATAAATAGATAACCGAACACTAAAATTACTAAGTTCTTGTAATTAAATGAAAAAAAAATATAAAATGCCCCTATTGAAATAATTCTAAGAGAAAGCATTGGCAAATTAAATGGAAGAAAAGATACTAAGACAATGCTAAAACCATATAAATTAAATGAGGAAGGAAGGTGATGAAGCTTGTTAATTAACTTGAGACTTTTTGATGGAGCTTAAGGGGTGCCTCAACTAATCAGCTAGCATATCCTTAGCATATAAAGGAGGAATGAAGGTGATGATACTTGCCTTCTGTGATGTCTCTGCTATGGTGGTAGCTCTCAATTAGCTCTTACTACTATAAAAAGTACTTTTAACGTTAGTAATTAACATCTTTTTTTTTAAAAAAAGAAGTTTAAAAGGAGGCGGTGGCATTTTTAAAATTTTAGCTTGTTTTTTAACGACTGATTTTTTGAAAAAAGTCATGGAAAGGCACTTTCAACGACCGTTTTGGAAAACAGTCATTGAAAGTGCCTTTCCATGACTATTTTTAAAAATAGTCTTTGAAAGTTATACATTAATATTCCCAACCCAGATTTGTTTCAATCCCAATCGTATCTCCTCTCCGAGTCGCTCCTCTCCCTCTCAGATCCACCTCCAAGCCCTAGTCCAACCTCCAATCATATTTTGCGTTAATCAAGATGGGTTGCTAGACAATTGTCTGACTTGGGATCTATTTTGTGTCTCTCTTTCTCATTGGAAAAAGATGGTAACTCCTCAAACCAATCTCATATATTTTCGAATTATGTACACTTAAGCAGTAAAAGGGTTTGATGTATACTGAGGAACACATATATTAATACTTTACTGAACACAACCATGATATGAAAGTATCTGATATAATTTCCTTTGTTCAGCTGTTAGATCAAGATTTCTATCATGTTGTAGGCTATAAAGTCATCTTCTTGAAGACAAACTTACATAGAGCTATCTGATAATTGTAGGGAAAGAAGGGACTTTGGCTTAAGTTGCCCTTAGAAAAATCTGACCTTATTATCGCTGTGAAGGTAATTTTTTTTTGTGTGTAATATGATTGACAAATCATTTGGGAGAAGGAAAAATCTATCCTTCCAAATTTTGGGAAAAAATCATTCTACCGTTTATCCAAGTGTGTTGGGAAAAAAATCTAAGTTCAATAATTCTGCCGTTTATCCAAGTTTGTTGGGAAAAAATCACGGTGTGTTTTAGTTCTGAAATTGTATTGTTTACATATTGGAGAGAAGTAAACAGAGTATGAACCTCAATAAAGTGAGCATTTGATCGAAGTAGTTCTCCAAAAATTTACTATAGTGTGCACTTGTTAATATTATCTAATTGAGAAGAAATAGATCTCAGTAAGAAGGAATCTTTACTCAACTGGTATTTGATATTGGTTAAAAAAATTGACTTTTCCTTTGTTAAGATAGGATTTAACTACTTTAAACCTAAATTCATTTTAACTAAACTAC
Source organism: Inga oerstediana (assembly GCA_963210345.1). Classification (NCBI taxonomy): domain Eukaryota; kingdom Viridiplantae; phylum Streptophyta; class Magnoliopsida; order Fabales; family Fabaceae; genus Inga; species Inga oerstediana. Next base: position 75,822,512 of record OY723401.1, on the reverse strand, counting down.
GTACGTCGTCTCTTGTAAAATTAAAAGATAAGTCCCATTGTTAATCTAAATAATATAATAAGTCGTACTATGTATTATAAACCTCTTTTGACCAAGAGTTTATTTATAATATGTTTACGCAACTCTTAGCTTTGTTCCAAATTAATTTCAAACATCACTTGGCTATGAACTTTGAAGAAGGACACAAGTCAGTAAAGCATGTTATCACAAGCAGAAATCTTGTCATCTTTAAGCCAACATTAACAATTAGTTAAGGTTATTTGGAGGAGTCTTCGTCCCAAACGAAAAGTTGACATTTTTTTGAGCCTGTGTTGTCTTGTGGTCCATTATCTCATCTTCTTTTTAATTTTTTTTAACTCTTGTTTGTAATATGATTGACAAATCATTTGGGGGAAGGAAAAATCTATCCTTTTGTGCATATTAATATGAAAAATATCAGAATCTGCCATGTTCCCTATCTATAAAGAGTAATTCAATAGACACACACTAAAAGACCTATAGAATCACCCATTGGTCTTATATATCTATCGCTGCCTCTTGGTTTTACTCAATCAAGTGTTGTTGAATTTATGAGGTAACTCATTGTGGTCTCAGGAAGGCCTTCAGTTCCACCATGCGGAGCCTGGATATTTGATGTTAACATACTGGATTTCTGAAGAACCTTGCATGTTTCCTGCTAATGCATCCCATCAAGTATGAGTTGGGGGTTTTATCATCAATGACAACAATGAGGTCTGCTTGCTGCTACTCTATTTAAAAAAGTTTGCAAGGAACCTTTTTATGTTACTCTACTGATCAGTAATCTCAAAAGTTGTTCTTGGCTAATTTGATTATGCAAGGCAAGCTCTGTATTTGAGTGTAATTTCCTGCTATGAATTTGCATAGGTACTTGTAGTTCAAGAGAAACATTGTTCTTCTGTTAGTTTCTTAGTTTCTTGTTTATATTATGTTGCCATACTTGAATACTTTGCCTCCTATTAGTTTCTTAGCTTCTTGTTTATATTGAGTACTATGAATTTATTAGAGAAGACTTTGGAAAATGATGATGAAGCATTAAAGATTTAAGGATGTGCATGTTTTACACTGCTACTATAGTCTATTTGATTCAGGGGATGCCTTATTTATTATAAAACATTCATGATAGTGCTCTTGTTGAATCACAATGTTGTCCCTATTTATTTATGTGTGAATTATGAATCCCTTATTACATATTCATATGATGCATTTCTTAGCAAGAGTGTTTTTATGGTTTTAGCTTTCTGTTTCTTGTTCTGTGTGCGACATGGTATTTTTTATTTAAGTGTTTTCCAAATTCAAAATATAATTGTCTGAAAATTGGTAGTTTTTTAATACTAAGGAGGAGAAAAACAAATAATATTTAAAAAAAGGGTTACAATGACTATTTTTGCAAAAACAGTAGTTGTAAATCCAACATACAACGGGTATTGTTTTTGCAAAAATAGTCATTGTATGTTGTGATTTACATAAGTTTCATATGATTGTTGTTTTAAAACGGTTTATTTAAAACTTTTCACGACATTTATATACACGTTCCCCTGAAAACGGTCGCCTAAAGGGCATAAAAACAAACGTTAAAAGGACATTCTGTAGTAGTGTATCAGTCTCTATGTGATGTTTGATCTCTCGCTCTCTCCTTGCTCTCTCTCTCTATATATATATATAACAAAACATTAAAGGCCACAGTGGCCTTGCATGCCTGCCAAGGCTAGCCATGGCAGGCATGTGACAAGGCCACAGTTGGCCTTGGTAAAAAGCCAAGGCCACTGTGGCCTTGGCAGGCATGCCAAGGGGCATGTGAGCACCTTGGCTGGTGCTTGGTTAATCAAGCGCTGACTAAGGGCCTCACAACCTTGGCCAGCGCAAGATTAAGGTGACCTGCCAAGGCCACATGGCCTTGGCATTGGCAGGTACACCTAGGCACCTTGGCTGGCGCTTGGTTAATCAAGCGATGGCCAAGGGCTACCTTTTCAAATAAAAAAAGTCCTTAAAAAATTAATCAGCTTTTCAAATAAAACAAAATCCCTAAAAAATTAATCCAGCTATGACGCTTTTCAAGAAACCGCTATAGTTGGGATTTTCATTTTTCATTTTTTCAAATAAATGTTTTATGTGGTGCTTGTTTAGAAAGTGCTGTATAAGCCTAATACTAGCTATGACATAGGAAGTGACGTAGCTTCTAAGCTTTTTTTTTTTTTTTTTTTTTGCAAAAAACAATTATCTATGGCACTTCTTTAAAGAAGTGTCATAAGAAGAGCGTTACTAAATCCCTATTTTGTAGTAGTGAGGGTAAAAAAAAGACAACACATTTCATAGTTTATGAAGAATTGTGTCGGAAAAACTCCCTGAATTGTCATGTTCAATTCCTTAAAACGTGCCAATTGCGCCACTTGCTTACACTGCACTAAGCACATTCATTGCAAATTTCTCTCTTCTTTAGTGCCCTTATAACTCGCGTTGAATTTGTTTATCCAAACTTAACCAATTAAAGTTTTTTTGAATCTTAATTTTCTTTGATATCACCTCTAGTTAGAATATTAAGTGTGAGAGAACTTGACTTAGTTTAGAAAGAAGTTCTACAACGAACAAAGTTGAGTTAAAAAAGAGGTATATAAGTCGAAGGACATATATAAACTTATTATTTTAAGATTTTGGGTAAAGATGTGATGTTGAACCCACTTATATATATAGTTATATCCCGATTATTTTGGTGAAAATATGGTGATTAATTAATTTGTTTGGTGAATTCACTAAAGAAGATCATGTTTTTGTTAGATTCAAACATAAAATTCAATCGGCTGAGAAGGATGTTGAAATGAGGGTTATAATTCCCATTACGGGCTCAAGGTCATGAGTTATATATCCGTAGTGTAAGGATCATTGTCTTTTAGAGTACAGACATAATTAATCGGCAACAGTATTCATCGATTTGCTTCGTCATATAAACTGTACAGATAAAATTAATTATAAAGTTTGATATTGATTAAAACGACTTGGACAAACCACCAATTTTTTTTAATTAATTTACCCTAATCAATATAAAAGTCATATTATATTTGTATGCACGAATATATACAAGTGTGGATTTTATATGCCAACTCATAAGAAATATTATGGAGTTTAAAACAAGACATATATATACGATACATCTTTTTTCTTCAAAAAAACATTATTTACTTCAAAAAAACATAAATCGGTAGGTTATTAAGAATTGAAACAACTTTTTCCATTATTCAATTTTTTTAAAAATCTGTATGACCCAATGGAAAAGTCGAAAAGTTGGGCAGTACAAACAGTCGCATCCAACTTTGAAAAAATAGAATCATATGATGCACGTTATTGCATCAGTGTCCATTATTCATGAGGTCAGTTGGGGTGGAAAAAATTAGGGAAAAAGATATTTAAATATCATTTGAACTTCAAAATTTTAAATTGATTTTGTTGATAATAAGAGTAATGAGATTAACAAAAAGAATATAGCAATCGACAATTCAGATTTTTGGAAAATCACTGATTTAAGATTTTAAAGTTCAAGTGGTATTTAAGTGTCTTTTTCCGAAAAAACTACACAACCAAATCTTAAAAACTTTAACATATCAAGTGTAATGATTTTTTAAGACTAGAGTTATATTATCGAATTTTACAAAAATAGTTTTTAAACAGTTACTTAAAATTTAACTATAACTTTCTAATAAAATTTTGATAAAGCAACTTATTAATAATAGTTTAATAATAAAAAAACATATATATATATATATATATATATATTTCAAAATATAAATCCTTGAATATGCTTTTATATATCCCATTGAGAATGTGTGTATGATTATCACTTTTTTTTTTGGTACAGTATGATTATCACTTTTGATTGATTTGCCAACATCCCACAAAATGCATCAAACACGCCAAAATCAAAGACATTTCATATCAAAATTGTTCAACTCTATCCGATTGGTTGGCTAGATTTTGCTGGGATTGTCTTTGGTATGAGTCAAACAAGATATCAAACTTAGATTTTCAAGTCTTCGTCATATATAAATTGCTCGACTATCGCATCACTATCAATTTCTTTAGACTTTTTTTCTCAGTTTTGGAACTCTTTTCTAGACCTGCTGGGATGTCAACTTGTTTGCTTCCAATTTTATAATGAACTGTTTAATTAAGTGCATTTAATTTTTCTTCCTCCATTATCATCAATATTTGACCTATGCCAAGCCATTTTAGCCAAACAGGTTAGGCCTATTTTCATAAGGCTATAAATTTACAAGCCTAGCCTATTAAGTTTTGTTTTTAATTTGTATAATTATATATAGTTATATATATCACATAACCTAAATAAATTTTATAAATTATTTATAAAATTACAGACTTAACCTTAGCCCTAAGTTTCACATCCTATCATTCACACACAAGGTCAACCCTTTCATTCATCAACCGTTAATCTCTACCTCTCTTCTCTTTGATTGCTCGAGATGACAATGCTAACTCACTCAATCTCCCTTATTTTGCATAATTTGCTGAAGTATAATAATGGCTGGAAGTTAATTTTAGTGACACCCAAATGAAATATTCTAATATAAGTGGGAGGAGTTTGTCCAAGTTTTAGTGGGAAAATCAAAAGAGGTAAAATTTAGTTCATGCCACTTGTGCTTGGTTTATTTTAGAAATTATATATCCTTTAGTCAACTGATTATTTGTTTTTGTTATTCCTACTAACTTGAACAATTCTTTTCTTTTCTTTACTAAATTCTTATATTGTAAGTGAGAATGGATCCTAAGCTTTTAAGACATACCATATGCTTTTAAATAAGCTTCAAGTGTTACAAATGATCTTAGAGGCATATGCTTTTAAGCTTATTTAAAGGCCTAAATTTTAAATATCTTTAAAAAGGCTTTAGGCAATGTGAGGCCTTTTCAAGGCTTAGGTTTGAGCTTAAAAAATACCCATATACATGCAGGCTTAGAATGCTATTTAGCTAAAGCTTGGCCTGGCCTAACCTAGCCTATTTCTACCCCAACACACTAGACCAATATACTTTGATTTAAGTCCTTCCTATCAATAAAATTTTTATTAGGGGACTTTTCCACAATTTCCCCTTGATATATAAATATATATAAATAATATTTTATTCATTATATATATATTTTGATATTTAAATTTCAACATTTTATAATTTTGTTGATGGATTGATCGGAATAAATGTTTATAAGGCATTAAAATATTTTAATTAACTTAGATCACTTTTATCAATCTATTTGACATCCATTCCTACTGATCATGAGCTAGATTTGAGTATTATTAGACTCAATTAAAAGAAGTTCTTTCAAAAGTATTTTCTATATTTATATGGACTCAAACTTAAAATCTTGTGTTTAAGTGACCAGAACCCCTTTTACCATGACTGACTTGGTTTAATTTGAAAGTCCTATGGAGGCTATGAAAATTTATTAATCAGGGATTTTTCATGACTTGTTGTTTAATTCAAATGTCTTTTTTACAAAAAAAAAAAAACAATTTGTTGTGGCCCGAAAAAAAGTTAGTTTCATTAAACTGAATAAAAAACCAACAACTCACATGACTACCAGTTATAGAATAACAAGCTAGCAAACGAGGAAGGAAAGGAATACAATAAAAAAAGAAAAAAATTCTAATAATAATATTGGAAGAGAGACCAACGCAAAATAATCACATAACAGCACAGAAAAGCATCAACTAATACCTTTTTTCTTTGGCAGTAGTAAGATTCAGAATTAAAATAACTTTTAAGAAAGAATGGAAGATAAGTTTTTCCAGCTAAAATAATTGTACATCTTGTCAATAATAAATTGATTATATATATTCAATTAAAAACAATGGTCTTGATAGACATGCATAAACCTAATCATATATATACACAAGTGGTTCATATTGTATAGTCTCTAAATCCGCACTTTATGTTTGATGCGCTGTGGTTGGGAGACACAGTACACCTTATAACTATTAAGCCCAAAGATACTTATAACACAGTTCCACTTCTCTACTCAATCATTATCTCATATCTGAATTCATGTTCAAGGTGATCAAATGCTCAAATCCCATCATTTATAATGTGTGGATCATTGTGAGTGTGTGTGTGTGAGAGAGAGAGAGAGAGAGAGAGAGAGAGAGAGTATAAAACTAAACACAGGACCAAGGGTTGAAACTCTTTTTAAAGAGAGATAATGGCACAATAATCCAATGTTGTGACAATGATTAACAATCAAAACTTTTATTTAATATTCTTTCTAATCAATATATATATATATATAAATATATGCCAATTTAGTGTTTTGTTGCTAGTTCAGTACTCCATTTCAGAAAGAGGTCAAAATAGAAGTCAGGGTGCACATGACCATATATAAAATATATTATTCCATGTTTCCATTTCGAAGCTTAAAACCAAAGTGAAATCATAATTTAAATCACTCAATAATTGCCCAAAAGAATGTTTAAGGTAGGGACTATATGTATGTTGAAAGAGACAAAGTGGTAGCAAAGAAGGCATTCATTAAATAATAATGGCCTTCCACTGAATCACACAAGCAAGTGTCGATCGTGGGAAAAAGGGACCAAAGAGTTTGATTTAATTTAGAGAAGATATATCATATATTGGTCTCGTGAGTGAGTCCCTTTTGAACTGTGAGGCACTTGATGGCCTCAGTACACAGTGTGTTTAATTATTATTATTAGTATTTTTACCTCCTGTCCGAAATATATGATTTACATTATAAATTATGTCTTATATTTAAAATAGGAGAAAGTATTATTTTATAATTTTTCAGGTAAGGTTTTGAGGTAATGAAAGAGTGGTAGGGAAGAGGTGGTGGAGCGATTGATATGAATAATGGTGGAGCATGATTTGACGTTTCATAGCAATTTGACCATAAAAAATCACATTAAATATGAGATTCAATATTTATAATCAAAGGCTTATCGTCTCAATAATTTAATATATACAGGGATATTATATCATTTTACTCCTTAAACTCTCTTAAGTATTGATTATTTTTTCAATTTTGATTCGGTACAACTCAGTTCTTATTATTTATTAAATTAATTATAGGGATTGAGTTATATCGAGTTAAAAAAATATAAGGATTATGTTGTTTCAAGTAAAAAACAAAATTTACAGAAACTGAGAGATATCTCAAGCTCTCACATTATTGGGCATGCTATGCTTGTGTGCTTGAGTGTCTATCTCTATGTATATTTAGAAGCTTTTGTAATTTATGGGTAAGTATAATACATTATGCCAATTCCAACATGGACTTAATACAATTTAATTTGGTGTTTAAATTTTTTTTATCATATATACTATAATATTGATCTCAAAATTTGTTCAAATGTGAAAATACTTTTCATTCATCAGCACTCTACAATTATAATTGTAATTCTAAATTATTATTGGGGGAATGCGTTGGAAAAATGGGAGAAAATTAATTCTCACTGTCTTTTAGGATATTTAATCTACCATAGACATACACCTAATCAATATGCTCTTCTATCTAAACGTAGCATATAGAAATCAACAAAGTAAAATGCGTATTTTTAAGTTTACACTCTCTCCAATCATTTTTATAAAAAACTTTATCTCTCATAGGTTTTGTCCTTGATATAAGCAACTTTCTTTTTGTATTTCCAAATTTAAATTATCTTTTCCTTTTCTACCTCTATTAAATATACATATCTTTATATTAATTATCCCCCACTTACCATTAATTCTCTTTTATTCAATCATTTATTACTCATTCTTTCTCATATTTTCTACTCATTCTCTCTCATATAATAATATTTTTTATTATCAATTCTCTCTTCTATATTCTTTTCATAAATAGGGACATATTTAAAAAAGATATGACATTTTTAACACATTTATTATTTTTAACTAATTTTAACTATTAGTTTATTTTGTGCAATTAAAAAACAAGTTGCTTATAAAAAACTGGATGGAGTATTAAGTTTTTCTTGTATAACCAAGTCAATAAAAAGAAAAGATTCGATTTTTCTGACAAGCAAATAGTGGTTTATATTTATAAAACTTAGGAAAAAAGCCTATATTTAATTATGAAAAATCAGGAGGTAATTAGAATTTTGATTACATATCAATATTTACTCTAAGTTAATAAAACACGTAAACTTATTTTAACTCAAAACAAATCTAAATTAAAAATTTAATGGGAAAAAGACATTTGAATACCATTTGAACTTCAAAATCCCAAATAATTGATTTTCTAAAAACCTGAGTTGTCAATTATTATACTCTTTTTGTCAATCTCATTACTCTTATTGTTAGCAAAATCAATTTGGGATTTTAAAGTTCAAGCAGTATTTAAGTGTCTTTTTTCCAAATTTAATTAGGCTAAGGCTTTTGAAAGTGTATCTTCATATTTTTACAATATAGTGTTCATCTTTTATGGAACTTTAATCTTAACTTTTGTATATCCATAGTCTTTCAAAATTTGTGCAGAAAATAAAAATTTTGTACATTTCAAATTTCACAATATTCATATAAATCATGAGACAATCGAAAAATCGAGATTTCAAACTCTCATTTTGAGTCACTGAAAAGCCATCCGTGGAAGCATAAAAAGAAGGGAAAATGACGCATAAGTCCTAAGGACAAAAAATAATTACAGTGATGTCCCAACAATCCGAAATAACAACTTATTAAGCTGTTTTTATAATATGTTCAGTTATTTTTTCCTACTGTAAAACTTCACTGTAATTATCTTCGATTCTTGAGACCTACACGTCATTTCCCCTAAAAAGAGAGTAGTGGTCCAAAAGGTTCACATCAAAATCTCATCATTATGCGATATATGCTAATTTCTTTTATTTAAATGCTAATCCTCAAGCAGCCAAATTAACTATTTTTAAACAGAAAACTGTGAGGTGCGTGCTTTGCTTGGTGATAATAGACATGGTGGGCAACCGCCTACCTCGTAAGATATTTTAATTTTTAATATCGTGTTATAATTAATCAACTTTTAGTACAATCAAATCCCTCCATTTACAATCTCAATAATGATCCTGTCATTTCAATTTTGTCTATTTAACTTTAAATCAAATTTATTTTTCTTAGAAAGATAAATATTGTCTTCTTACTGATTTTATAGTTATCAAGGTATTAATCCCAAACTAAAACTGAGTAAATAATGGAACATATTGCATAGTATATAAAATTTGAATTAGAGAACAAGTAGAAAACACTATTAATAATTTGGTCCAAAGAAAAAAAGAAAACACTAGTAATTAAACTCAATATTGTAAGATTTTAGCAAAGATATGGTGTCAGATTCACTTTTATATTCTTTCTTAAAATTCAATAAAAGCAAATAACTTCATAAAATTTTGGCAATCTGAGGCCTACCAATGTTTTAAAAGCTGTCCGGATTTTGAATTAGAAACTAAAAGCCAATTGATTCACAGTCCGCATGGCCTAACTGGTTAGATCAGCAGCCGAATTGATGACATAACAACTAAATAAAAAATTCAATAAAAAATAATTATATGTATATTTAATAATATATATAAGAAATACATTCATAATAAATCCATTTGTTAACGTAATAACGCCCCAGTATTTGAATTTTGCAATGAAATAACATCATATGACTACAAAAAGTTTTAAAATATATTGAATTTTTTGAGAGGGTCAATTTTTTTTTCTTTTATCATGCGCGAAAAAACAGTCCGGTTTTCTAAAAGTTATTCCGGTTCCTGGTCTAATTTTGGATTCCGACTCAATGGCAGCTTGACTCTGTTCCAACTTTCAACTCGGCTCAACCAAAAAAATGGCTTCTTGGTTCCAAGCAAACCAAGTGGTTGGCAAGTCCAAACGATAATTTAATTTAATCACTGCCAACAAGGCACTCCGGGCAAAACGTCGGTATGAAGTTAGCTGTTTTTAGACGTTCAAACACCTTTAGCACACAGTCATTGCCCAATCACTTTCAAGGTTTTTGCGAACTAAATTATAATTCTCTGGATTGTTCTGCAATCACTTCCATTAATTGTTCACCGCAGAGCGAATAACTTGAGTTTTAATATATACATATATGTATATGTATATATGTAATCAAAGTACAGAAAAAAGTAAAGCTCTTGATTAGCTTGTAGATCCATTTTTCCCCGCATGCTTCAGTACATTATCTTCTACAATTTAATTAATTGCGTGAGATGAGATTGTAAACAGTCTCCATCGGCAGAAGGAAACATCAAAGCAATAATGGCTCTGCCCCAAAAAAATATGATAAAAAATATGAGTAAGTGGAAGAAGCAAAATCAATGGAAGACTGGTGGATGAAGATGATAAGATGGCAGAGAGAAATCACGCTTTAATTTAATTCAAATTAAAGGTTCCTAAATGGGTAGATACTGACCCTACCTCAGTTTATATATCACGCTTTAATTTTGTCTTCGTGGAAAGTTTTGAGCACTGATAATTATTTCTTTAGTTAAATCAGCTTAACCCAGAGATAATGATTTACAAAATCGAAATAATTATTCTTAATTATTGTAGGTGACCATCAAAGCATAAAGAAATTAAAGCTCTCTTTTAACTTGATCTTTGATAGGAATGTGATGAGAAAGGTACTGATCAATCACACAATCTGAAATCTTTAAGCACTTAGCCTCAAGTTTCTCTCTATTGCGCTTATCTTTGTTATCTATTATCTATTGCAGTTTTAAACTACTTAAAATAAAATTTTGATGGCTGTCAAATCTGAATCATTAAAATTCATTTAATGGTGTAATGACTTAATTAGAATTTTTTTGGTAAAAAAAAACTTGATTAGAATTTTGTACTTTTTTAGAGGACAAAACTTAGGTCAAGTTTTATAAATTGATTTAACTCTTTGATGATATTGCTACCTTGCTCTTTCTAACCCAACAATAATAATTGTTGGGTTATTTGTGCCATGCCCTTTATATTTTGAGATTTATGAAAGATATTATCACTCATGATCTAATTTTTGTTTCTGACAATGTAACTAATCTTAGTTTCACTTAAAATTGTTTTAGCTTTAATTGAGTGTATAATAGTTAATTTTTAGTGGGTTTAATTTGTTGTGTCAAGTATCATGTAGTATTATAAAGATGCACATTGCACAAAGTACACTGACGGCCAAATAAATGAAGTCATTGAAGAATGGTGTGTGTATATATGTTCCAACATTACACTGCTAGATAAGTAGGTTTGTTTTAGATTTTCTGCTATATATTGGTTATAGTTAAAAACTTGACAAGAGTATGATATTGGTAGGTTGCAAATGGTTTCATTTAGTATTTTATTCACAAATGTTAATTGTTATCGTATGTAGTGATAAGTTTGTTAGTTGTTTATACTAAGTTAATTGTGATGTTGCTTTGAGTTATTAGGTCTGTATATATTTTTTGAATTCTGCTAGCGAAGAAGAAATTTGTATGCAAAAATGATGCAAGTGTGGTCATGAGAAATTATATACAGAAAAATATTTTTTAAAAATCATATCACGCAGTGCTTCTTTAAGGAAGCACAACAGAATATTAGTAAAAATGAATATATATATATATATATATATAGAGGAAGTGCTATATCGTATTAGAAATAAAAAAAAAAGTATATGCGACAGCATATTAGAAATTAACAAAAAGTATATGATAAGAGTAAATTTTTTGAAAAAATAAAATTATTTACTGTTCTTATTTTTTTAACAAATAAAGAAATAATTTTAAAAAATAAAGAAATAAAAAAAAAGTGCTATAACTTGTTTTTGTGGTAACAGAGTATGTAATGTTTTCAAAATGTTAAAAACTGAAAAAAAAAAAAAAAACACTACATATTGCACCCTTATGTAGTAGTGGAAGTACATAATTTACTTTGGTTGTGGCTTTAGCACGGAGTCCTACAAGTTCCTAGCAATTGAATGAGTTTTGGCGAGAGAAAACTGCGCTCAATTCATTATGCATGCTTGGATAGTGTTTCTAAATTACTACTATACTACGCAAAAAGTGTAACACCTTATTTTCAAAATCAATCTAATGGGTTTTATGTAACGAATTTGAACTACTAATCGATATTCTATTTCAGACTTCTTTCAATTCTCAACCTCAAAACAGGACTCGAACCTATAGTTAAGTGGTTTTTCTGAATAATTTAAAACTTTTCAAAAACTATCATAAAGTGGTTCGCAACTTTTTTGTAACTCATCGTTTCTTAATTCTCTTTATTATCTTAATTAGAGTGATTCTTTGCTCATTTTTATGTGCGGAAGGTTTCTTAACTAATGGGCTCGTACGATGCGATTACCCATTTATAATTCAATTATCGCGCTTGGTTATTCATTATGCGGGTTATATAGTTAACCATTGCAAATTTATTAATTTACATAACAGACTAGTGCGTGAATAATTCTTCTCTTCTTCATTGCAACCTCTTTCTTGGTACACCATCCTGCACTCCTTTTCTGTGCTTAGCTGCCTATATGGTTGGGTGAGGGAGAGTGATATTCGAGAGAATCTCAGTAGCAAACTTTGTTAACTAGGCCTACAAGATTCAAGCTTAATGCATGACATGCTTGCTTACATATATTCATACTAGCATAATGACATACTTGCATGCTTAATGCTTTACACATTACACCATGGCCATAACATAAGTAAAAACAGAGCTTCAATCATTCATACATGCTTCATACCATTCATCAAAGCAATTAAACACATCAATGCATAACCATACTTATCAAGTAAATGCAAGTCAGGAAAGTTATACTACCTCTGTCTTCAAGTTCCCTTCTTGTATATTTTCTTCCAACCATTGAAGTTGTTTGCAAATTCTCCCATTCTTCTTCCACAAAAACATAAGCAAAAGAGAAAATATGAAGATGCACTTGAGTGAGACCAAAGTGCACTCAAGTGATACTCTGTCAGAAACCAAAACACAACAGACTTACATTGATCAATCCAAATATGGTTTAATATTATTTATTCATTCTATTTTTACTTGTTATTATTATTTAACATCATTTAACATATATTACAAGTATGAAATAGGAGTTTGATCATTTGAATTAGAAAGGCAAAGAGGAAGTCAAACAATGGCAGACAAAATCATTACGACCAACTAAGCACGTACCTACCACGATATCTGGTTCAAAGATTTCAAACATATGCATGTTGTTCCATAGTAAAATGCTTCACTCCACAATGATTATTATTCAACGGGCAAACTCAACTAACTATAAATGCAGAGCTTGAGAGACCATCATTCAAGAACTCAGAACAAGAATTCACATAAGAAAATTCATGAGTCTCTGTTATTCATATTTTCTCTATATTCATATTGTACTTTAGTGTTTATTATATTTGCTCTATGAGAGAGTCTGTATACACATCAAATTCTATTTTCATTTGATCTCAAGGTACAGGGACCTTGAGAGGGTAGATATCCTTACGAGGGAAGCAGTTGAAAGAATTCCTAGTAGGATTTTCTGCTCATAAGACTTACAAGATACAAGTAGTAGAGAACATTACTGCTTGTAAGACTTATAGAGGTGTAAGCAGGAAAGAACATTGCTGCTCAAAAGACTTGTATACATAAGTAAGAGAGAAAGGTCATATGTTTGTTTTTCTGCACGTAAGACTTGTCGTAAGGGGGAGAGAAATTTCTAAGTGTTAGAATATTTCTGCTCGTAGTCTATTCAAGGACGATTGTTGTTTTACGGCTTTCCTAGAGCCTATTGAATCTTGGAAGTATAGTGAAAATCTCAGTAGGTCTTGATCTCTAAGGATTGGACGTAGGCCTGGGTTTTTGGCCGAACTAGTATAACTCTTTATGTGCTAATCTTCTCAAATTTACTCTATCTACAGTTATTGTCATATCACCGTATCAACCAAAAAATTTATGACATCAACCAATTCACCCCCGCTCTAGGGTGAAGCTTGCCTCTTTCAAATTTTTGAAGTTTTCCCAGCTAAACTGGAAAGCTTCTGGAATAGCTTCCAAAGATCAAAAATCTGGGATGATATGATTCCAATTGACAAGATTCTATATTATTTCTTGAAACTAGACTCAATAAAGGCTCTATAGGCTTTAGAATTGCTCTGAAACAATATCTACAAATTTAGTTATGATTTTTTAAAGTTTGGTTAGAAAATCTGCCAAATTGCTAATTGTTGCGAATTTGAAAAAGAAAGATGTAATGGTGATTGTGTAAATTGTGAAATAAAGAAATAGGGGGAAGAAATAATTATTTGGCTTATAAGTATATGAAGTGTCATTATCTAAAGGCAAGATATTAAATTATAATTGTTGGAGTTGAGCACATGTGAAATTGGATTAAAATATCATTAAGGGTGCAATTAGTTTGAATAATGGAATTGAAACCCAATTGGTCTATTTTGGACCAAAAGTGGCGTATGTTTGGGCTTAAGGAGATGAAGGAATATGGTTCAATTAGAATGGAAGATTTGACACCAAATTAGAAAAGCATAATGTCAAGTACAAAAGGCTTATGTCATGAATTCTATTTTTTGATAAAGCTAAGTAAGGGAACACATGAGATATTTTTTAAAAGCTTTGGTTCATCTTTTTTATCACATTCTCACACCTAAGAGCAACAAAGAGAAAGAAAGAGAAGCCTGAAGAAAACTTGAGAGGAAGATGAGAGAAAAAGGAGGAATAAAAGGTAAATCATAAAACATTGCCTAATATGTTGATTTATGTTAGTTGTTGGTGGTTTGGTTGGTTATTGGCTTGGTTTTCAAGACTTTGTGATTTTGGGAACCTCAAGTCCTAAGGGGAAGTGCTGCCCAAATTTAGTCTAATTATGCATAGAATGTGATTAAGTAGTTAAACAAGTGATTAAATGTGATAAGAAGGTATTTATGGGTTGAAATAATAAAACTCTATTTTCAGGAAAATTCATATTTGGGGCTGGAATTTGAGAAAACTGAGGTAAAAAATGGATTCCTTGGGCAAAAATAAGTTAGAATAGCCCAGGTTAAAATTTCGGGAAAAGTACAGTCGGATTGGGCACAGCAGGGCCAGACTGGGGTCCCGGGGCATTTTGGTCATTTTTCAATTAGACTTATATAACCCCCAAAACTACTATGGAAGTGTCTAAATCATACATTTGACATTTTAAGACCAAGTTAAGAGCCAGTTGGAGGCACGTATTACGATGCACGTTATTCAAGGATCAGGGAAGGCGATTAAGGTAGGGAACTTACTTCTCCTGTGTGTATTTGATATTTATGTTGGTGTATTTATGCATGTTATTACTTTGCTTGATTATGTGAAACATATATGGATGATTGAAGCTATATTTCTATTTATGCTATGGCCATAAGTATGATGTTTGAAACATTGAGCATGCAGATATGTCATTGTGTGAGCATGAGTTATGTAATGCAAGCATGTCATACATTAAGCATTTATCTTACATGCATATTGGTACTGTTTTCCTACTAAGATTCTCTCAAATTTCACCCTCCCCTACCAACAATTTAGACAGGAGGAAATAGAAGATATGCTGAGAACAAAGAATGGAACCATACGAAGGGATTGCAGTGGTGGAACGAAGACGAGAAGATGTCTCTGTTTCACTGGGACGGGTTTACACACCCAAGTAGCCTTATGTGGCTACATTGAGGGTAATTATTATGTATGAACCCCTATAGGAAATTTTCTGTAATCATGCATATATTATCAGTTTATTTATGCTATTCCTGTGTTTCCCAACGAACTATGTATCTGTTTTTGCAAATACTCTGAAATAGCTGAAAATAAGATAAGGGTATGACAATTTTAGTATCAGAGCTGAAAGTGGTTCTGGAGGTGCCCAAAGTAGTTCTACTAGAATGGCGGTTCTGGCAACAGGATAGTATATTAATATGGTCGTGATTACACTGTGATAGTAAATATGCACGGATATAAATCAGCCTTGAGAATTAGTAGATACCCAGAGTGTAGCAAGTGGTGTAATACCAATTTGAGGAAGGTACCACTGGTATCAGGGAACTTAAGGTGATATCAGTACCTAGAAGGTAGTATTGGTGGTACCGGTGCACCTGGAGAGGATATCAAGATGGTATCAGGAAGAAGTAGTACTAGTGCACACAGAGACAGTACCAGTGCCCAGTCAACAGTATCATTGGGACTAGTACACTGGATAAATTAATCAATGAATGTAATGACAGTATCAGAACACCAATAGTAATAGTTCTGATAATGGTATCAGAATTGATATTATGTAGGTACCAGCACTGATACATAGACCATACATAGTATTTTATTGCTTGGAGACAATAGGCACAATTAATGAGACAAGGGTATGTTAGATCTCTCATGTTTTGATGATAACAAAGGATGGCATGAAAAAGATTTGATTAACAAATAAGTTTGAACAAAGTAATAACAGGGCAAATCATTACTTGAAGTAAGCATTGGAGTAATGAAGAAAGGCCAAGAGAAAAAGCTGAGAAACTTCATTACTGGCAAGTTTTCTAAAGGGTTACTTGAGTAAGTACTCGAGTAATGGGACAGAAACTTGAAGTAACCAGAGCAACCTTCAAGTAATCTGCCAACGTTACTCGAGTGGCTACTCGAGTAACTAGTTAAAACACTGGCAGTTGCTCTCGGCCTACCAACGTTACTCGACTAAGTACTCGAGTGACCATGTCAAAGACTTCCAGTTACTCTCGGCATTTTCTACCCTGCCAATGATACTCTAGTCTGTACTTGAGTTACTCTGTTTCAAGAAATGTGTTGCTCTCGGCATTTTCAACCCTGCCAATGTTACTCGAGGAGCTACTCGAGTAACTCACTATGGTAAGTCAAAACCTGAAGGTAATACTTGAATAACATGAAATGCTTTTCTCATACTTCACTTCAAGTCACTACTCGAGTATACAGAGTTAGTTGGAAGAGAACTTCAAGTCACTACCCGAGTAAGCTATACAAAAAATTTGTGTTTACTCGAGTAACATGGTATTCAAACTTGAAGTGCTCTCGGCCTTGAAATCCTGCCAACATTACTAGAGTAAAGCATCGAGTAACATAAAGTTTATTTGAGAGTTTACTCGAGTCGCTACTCGAGTAACCTATGAAGTAAAGTGTGCCATACTCGAGTAAGTACCCGAGTAAATAGGTATTTCCACAAGTTTGTAATTTTATTTACTCCATTCACTACCCAAGTAAAGCAATGCTCATTTATTAACTTGCATTTCATGAATACTCTCACGATGATACTCGAGTAAGTACTCGAGTAACTACTCGAGTATGCAAGTTCAGAAATTCATAAATCTGTCCAATGTTCATTGATTTGTTTCCTATGTTATTAACCCTTCATTGTATTAGTATTCCTAGCATATCTACAGATAAACAATGAAGAGATCTTACTAAATAAGGAAAGTCAAATGCAACGTTCAAACACTACCTACCGCCACCTACCGCAAACGGATATTTTTCAAAAACTGGAAAAGTCAACAGTGGCTGCGCACTCTCTAACGAACGAGAAGAAAATGTTCCAACGGTCATTACCAACATACCTATATATATGGGAACATCCAAATAGAAAAAAAAAGAACAAGAACACACACACGAACGTATCATCAAGTTCATTACTCTGTTTTACACATATTTGTAATTATGTGATTCTTATTCACTCTGTGAGAGAGATATTTCATTCAAACTCAATATTTGTTAATGAGGTAACTTAAGGTTGTGGAACCTTGAGTTGGGGATTGGATTACAGCTTGTAAGGGGGAGCGAGTGTCCAAACGAAGGAACTTGCTTGTACTGAGGTGCCAAGAACCCACTGAATCTTGGAAGTTATAGTGAAACTCTCAGAGAAGCTCTGAGGACTGGACGTAGGTCAAAGTGGTTGTGACCGAACCAGTATAACTCCTGGTGTACACTTCGGTGATATTTCTCCTTACTCTTTACTGCTTTATATTCACCGTCAAGTTTTTATATTTGCAACAAAATTTTAGTATCACCCAATTCACCCCCCTCTTGGGTGAAACGCTTGCTCTAACAAGGTAGTCTTAAGATACTGGTGATTGGAACAGATAAAGCCAGTATCTGCGTTTTTGAAAGGGGCATAAAAGTTAAGCGTGCTCAACCCAGGGAAATCTTAGAATGGGTGATCCCCTAGGAAGTTGTGTTGGCAAGGTCATGGAGACTTGAAGAATAGTAATTGTCTTAAGGTTTTTCCATGACTAATGATCATCTGAGATAAATGATTTAAAGAGCACCTAGAAGTATAGAGATAATGATGATGTAAGTATTGATTTTTAAATCGGGACAATTCTGTAGTGGTGAATACTGCCCAGAAAGGTCCGTTTGATGGGATTTATGGAAATTTGAGGTGTAGTAAATATTTGAGTTTCTCCATGCTAAGTGATGATATGTAGTAACACTAAGGTAATAAAGTTATATGGTATGTTATATGGTCTGGCATAATTAGTGGTAATTATGCCGTATATAGATCCTAAAGGATCCATATCGATGATATTGAAGGTTGAGGATAGGCTTGAATTTGATGTAAGTTGAAATACTGCTTGGGTCAGAATGTGAAGTTGTTGCACTATAGTTTTGTTCCAATATAGAAGTTTTAACCTTATGAATAGTGTCAAATCTTCAGTAATGTTGGAGATTGTTACCTAAGTACTGTGAAGGTTAGAATAGGCGCTATTGATCTTGATTCTTAGTGGAACCTATTGGATCTAATTGAGGACAATGATCTCCCATCTAAGTGATGTTGAGGTTCTAGATTTCATGATGAACCTAAAAGTTGAGTTAGAGACTCTTAGCTGTAAAATCTACATGTCAGATATGTTAAACCAAAATAAAACTGAAACTGCATTGAAACTTAAACTGATGAATACGAAACCATACCCCTTGGGGCCTGGATTGAGCTTACTGACAGGGGGTGGACTTATTGAAACTAATGAATCCGAAACCATGTCCTTTGGGCCTAGATTGTGCTTACTGATAGGGGGTGGACTTAACAAAAATGATGAATAGTGCCTATAGGTACACTAAGCATGACCGAGCATGATACCTACAGATACATTGAACTGAATTACGGGACAAGTAGGGTTCGTAATAGTGGTTGTCCTTGAATGTTTTCGACCAAACCAAATTATGGAACAAGTAATGGTTACTGTAGAGGTCCACTGGGATCTAATGGAGGAAGTAAGATAAGTGTAGGCAGATAGTGTAGTCACACCTATAATGTATTAGATTGTGTGAAACATCAAAGTGGTGTAGAGAAAGCATGATAACTATATGTGGTGGAGTAGTGTGTCCAAAGGCTGGTAGATGAATTAAGAAATGTGATGGATAGTGACCCGAGGAATGGGGTTAGTGACCCTCGGCTATATGATCATTATGTTGCACAGCTTGAGAGCCTGCACATGAAAAGGGATGGATTAAGTGATAAGAAGTGGTCCACAAGTTGTAGAAGCTTAAATTTCGAGGACGAAATTTATTAAACTGGGGGAGAAATGTAATATCCTAAATTTTGGGATGGAGGCTTAGGAATAAGTTTAAATTAAGTGGACTGCTAAGCCTCAACTTAACAGGTTCCCTAAATCTATTCCCTAATGTTTGTTATATCTTTGGGGTATTGAAGAAAGTTAAATAGTGAAATTCTTGCGAGGCAGTGAGATTGTCTTGGGATTTTGGATGATCAAATGATATCCAAAAATTATGATATTTTATTGGGTAAAAGTAGACATCCAGGGCTTTAATTTGATATGTATTATAAACCATTTTGACCAGTGGATTGAGAGTTATGAAATTTTGAAGTTTACCTAGTGAAATTGGAAAGGTTTTGGAATAGCTTCCAAAGATAAAAAATCTGGGAGTGATATGCTTCCAATTAGCAAGAGTCTATATTTTTCCTTGAAATTATACTCAATACGGGTTCTATAGGCTTTGGAATCACTCTGAAACGATATCTACAAATTTAGTTATGATTTTCAAAGTTTGGTCAGAAATCTGCCAAAATTGCTACACTAGTAGAAAAATGACTTTTTAGACTCGTTAAAAATGACATTTTAGATCAGCTTTACATCAGGTCTTGATATAGCCAGTCTAAAAAGTCTATCATATTTTAGATCGGTTGTAGCTACAACCGGTTTAAAAGTTTCATTTTTTTAAAAAAATCCCAGTAATAAGAAAACAAAGTAAAAAACTACCCAAAACATGACGGCGGGGATAAGTTGCCGAAGTTCAAGCATTGGATCAAAGTCGCCAACATCATCAATGTCTCTGTTTATTTCAACCTTGACGAAGAGGATGCCTTAACCGTTGCAGTCAATCTCAACGTGGCCATCGTTGTCCCAGTGAAGCCACCTAGCCATTGGGTAATAAGGCAGCAGAACCTTGCTTAGAGCCTCCTTCAAAAGCTTTGCATCAAAGAAACTTGATGAGCTTGCTGTTGTCGATGCTATTGTCGGCCTATAGAAGTACATGCTCAGCGTGTAGAAATTTGGCGCCACCAAGTTGACTTTGGGATTCAACAGAGCCGTCCGCACAATCATTAACTCCTTCACGTTGATCGCCATACTCTTCATCTTAATTAGCTTCTTGCTCATAGAGAAGTGAAGGAATTGAAAAAGGTGATTAAGGGAATGGTTTTGGGAAGAGAAAAAGAGATTACCAGAAAGGATGGAAGAAGTTGTGTGGTGCGGTTGGTGTGAACAGTGAAGCGACAGGTTATACGGAAAAGCAAAGAGTAGAAATGTTGAGATTTGGGAATATCTTTTAAGTGCGGAATTCAATTAAAGTACGGGAGGATAAGGGGTATGAGATTTGGGAATATCTTTTAGATCGGTTAAAATAAAAAGTAGGTTTAAAATATTACGTTTTAGATCGGTTGTGAATCATAATCGGTCTTAAAAGGGGTAAAAAATATTTTAAACTGGTTTAATAAACAACCGGTCTAAAAGATTTCATCTTTAAGACTGATTTTAAACTGCATATTTTAAGAACCGGTCTTACAAGTTCTTTATAATTACAAAACTGCCATCGGTAATCTTTTTTAGACCTTATTCATTATAACCGGTCTAAATGTGGCGGTCTAAAAAGGCAATTTTGTACTAGTGCTAATTGTTGAGAATTTTTAAAAGAAAGATGTAATGGTAATTGTATAAATTATGAAATAAAGAAATAGGAGGGAGAAATAATTATTTGGCTCATAAGTATGCGAAGTGTCATTATCTAAAGGCAAGAGATTAAATTATAATTGTTGGATTTGAGCACATGTGAAATTGGATTAAAATATTATTAAGTATACATGTAGTTTGATTAATGGAATTGAAACGCAATTGGTCTATTTTAGACCAAAAGTGGCATATGTTTGGGCTTAAGGAGAAAAAGGAATATGGTTCAATTAGAATGAAAGACTATGACACCAAATTAGAAAAGGATCAAGTCAAATATTTTTGCTTATGTCATAAATTCTATTTTATGATAAAGCTAAGTAGGGGAAAAGATGAGATATTTTTTAAAAGCTTTTGTTCATCTTTTTCATCCCATTCTCACACCTAAGAGCAACAAAGAGAGAGAAAGAGAAGCCTTAAGAAAATTTTAGAGGAAGAGGAGAGAAAGAGGAGGAATCAAAGGTAAATCATAAAACTTTGCCTAACATGTTGATTTATGTTAGTTGTTGGTGGTTTGGTTAGTTATTGGCTTGGATTTCATGACTTTGTGATCTTGGTAGAGCTGGGAATCAGGGCCGGCCCGGCCCTACAGGGCCAGCCCTTGACGGGCCAGGGCCTAACAGGGCCGGCCCTAAAGGGCTCGGGGTCAGAAAAATTGCAGTTTTTCAAGGCCCGGCCCGAGAGCATCAGGGCCAGGGCCGGCCCGCAGGGCCTGGAAATTCTTTTCACAATATTTAACTATTTTTCCTGCGTATTTTCCCCAAAGAGATATAATTAGTAAATAACAACGATTAAAGTTCTAATTTAATACATAAATATTGTCAACATTAATGTTTAAATAACACGTCTCTTGCAACAAACAAACACAGTTACTAATGTATAATCAAAGGTAAAATCATGTTCATAAATAACTCACACAAAGGCCAAAGTATAAGAAGGCAAAAAGCTAAATACCTAACATCTAAACAACATGAGTATGACGACAATCATTTTCACCTTCTTCACCACTACCATCAATTTCAATGACATTTGATTGTTTTTCACTTTGAGCGGTAGGTTCAAGTAGTCAAATAATCACAACCTCCATCAAAAATCACACTCTATCAAGCAGAATAGTATATAATATGATTTTAGTCTAAATAGGCAGAACAATATACTCAAAAATCATACTCAAAAATCACAATATGATTCAATTAGACAAAACAATATACTCAAAAATCATACTCTATACAATATGAGGACAGAGTGACATATAGATTCAATAAGGTAATTCAAAAATGTAACATGGTTCCTTTTCAAGTAAAAAAAATAAAAAATAAACGGGCCTAAAGCCTCGGGCCGGCCCTTTTAAGCCCGAGGCCCTACAAGGCTGGCCCTTTTAGGCCCGACTTCCTTTTGAGGCTACAATTTACAAGCCCGGCCCTTGAAGGGCCAGGGCCTAAAAGGGCCGGCCCGACGGGCTCGGCCCGTTTTCCCGGCTCTAGATCTTGGGAAGCTCAAATCCTAAGGGGAAGTGCTACCTAAATTTAGTCTAATAATGTTTAGAATGTGATTAAGTAGTTAAACAAGTGATTAAAGGTGATAAGAAGGTGTTTTATGGATTGAAATCATAAAACTCCATTTTCTCCAATTTTTATGGAATTTCGTCCAGATCTGTTTTGGGTTGTGTTTGGACTAGATTTTAGTATTTTTGATGATTCCATTGTGTTTAGAATGGAAAATTGTGTAGGGTTCATGTTGGGTGCGAAGTGAGAAAAGCCCTAGAAAGTGAAATGACAAAAATAGCTTTAAAACTCTCACAAAGGGACTGCCAAGAGTAAATTCATAATTGGGGCTGGAATTTGAGAAAACTGAGGTGAAAAATGGATTCCTTGGGTGAAAACCCGGGTCAAAATTTCAGGAAAAGTACAGTCGAATTGGGTACAGCGGGGCCGAGCCGGGATTCGGAGGCATTTTGGTCATTTTTCAATATAAACTCATATAACCCTTAGAAACACTATGGAAGTGTCTAAATCATACATTTGACATTTTTGGACCAAGTTGAGAGCTAGTCGGCGGCACACATTATGAGGCACGTTATTCGAGGATCAGGGAAGGCGATTAAGGTAGGGAGCTTACCTCTCCTGCATGTATTTGATATTTGTGTTGGTGTATTGATGCATGTTATTGCTCTTCTTGATTATATGAAACATATATGAATGATTGAAGCTCTGTTTTTACTTATATTATGGCCATAAGTATGCTGTTTGAAACATTAAGCGCACAGATATGTCATTATGTGATCATGAGTTATGTAATACAAGCATGTCATGCATTAAGCACTTATCTTATATGCATATTGGTACTGTTTTCCTACTGAGATTCTCTTGAATCTCACCCTCCCCTACCAAAAATTTAGATAGGAGGAGACAGAAGATATGCTGAGAACAAAGAAGGGAAATGTACGAGGGGATTGCAGTGGTGGAACAAAGATGAGAAGATGTCTCTATTTCACTTGGATGGGTTTAGACACCCAAGTAGCCCTGTGTGGTTACATTGATGGTAATTATTATGTACGAACTCCTATGGGAAATTTTATGTAATCATGCACATATTATCATTATATTTATGCTATTCATGTGTTTCCCACTGAACTGTGTATCGTTTGCCGCAAATACTCTGAAATAGCTGAAAATAAGATAAGAGTGTGACAAAGGTCCACCTCGTAAAATGTGCCAGCCTTAGGCTTCCAATTTGGTCCTAAAATATCGAAAGGATAAGAATTAGGTTAAAACCTATTCATGCATCATTTTAGACACTTCCATAGTATTTATAGTAGTTATATTACCCTATTGTAAAAATTTACCAAAATGCCATAAGGACCCTGGTCCGGCCTCGCCGTACCCAGCTTGGATGTACTTTTCCTAAAATTTTAATATGGTCTATTTTGACATATTTTCGTTCAAAGAATCCATTTCCGGATTCATAATTATCAAATTCATTTACAAATGACAGAAATGCCCTTGGCAGCCCCTATTTTAATATTTCAGGGGCGTTTTCATAATTATGCTTTTTCGGGCTTTTCTAAAAAAGTGGCTAATTGTAACCCCACCTACTTTTCCCTACTGTACTCAATGGAATAATCAAATCATTGAAAATCCAACTCTAAGCTCTATTTCTTGCTCTGGCCGAAATTCTCAATACTTCGGGGAAAATTGGGGTTTTTCGATTTCGACTTCGCATACGTGTTCCTTTCTACTCCTAACCACTTTATTAACTATTTAATTAGATTACAACTATCATTTGGACCAAATTTCACCAGCATAACCCTTAGGCCATTACAATTTCCAAATTTCAAATCAAAGACAATCCGGCAAAATTTCACTAATTAAATTGTCTACAACAACGAGAACAATCAAATATTGAAGTTTTAGAAGTTATCTAAAGCTCTCTCTGGCTTTTCCCAATGTGGCCAAAAAACCCTAAGTCCTTTCACCAAGATTTGAGCTTCCAACACCTTAAAATACATGAAAGAGAAGCTTAGGAGCGGAGTTATACACATTAAGTACGAATGCACTTAAGAAATTGACCTACCTTGTGATTTTCTCCTCTTTCTCTCTCTAGAATTTCTCACACTTTCTCTCTCTATGTTCAGCTGCTTCTCATCAGTTTGGAGGCTAGAGGACGAGGTTGGAGTGTTTTATAATATATTATATCTTACTTTAATCATTTATTAAAGCAAAATCCCAAAAATTCCAAACATCAAACTTTGTGTACATAAACTTTATGTACATGAAGTTGGGTCATGAAGCCCAATTGATGTCCACTACTTCTCCTCTTCTTGATCCATGAAAAAGACATCCAATGACCCTTCCTTTAGGTCCAAATTGGTTTCATAACATTGCTCAAGTCACATGTATAGTTGTGTCAGAATTTTCCCATTTTCGAATTTAATGGCAATTTTGGTAGATTTTCTGCCCCAACTTTGAAAAATCATAACTAAATTTGTAGACTTCGTATTAGAGTGATTCTAAAGGCTATATAACCCTTATTGAGTATAGTTGCAAGAAAAAATATAGAATTTTGCCAATTGGAAGCACACCATTCTCAGATTTAATTTCTTTAAACGCTGCTCTAGAAACTTTCCATGCAGTTTTTTGGGCTAACTTCAAAAATTCTTAACTTTTTGTATATAGCTCTAATTGAGTAATATGACCTATCAAATTAAATCTTAGAATATCTACTTTCACCCTTAAAATTTCATAATTTTTAAACATCATTTGATCAATGAAATGCATTGCACAACAACACTGCCTCTCGGGAAGTAATGAAACGGCATGCATTTGCAACTTCAACAAATTCCATTATTGTATACAAATTTTCCATACTATTTAATTCACCACTTTAATTCTGTTTAATAAGTCAAACATATAAGAAATATTAGGGAATAAGTTTGAGACACATGCTAAATCAGGGCTTAGCAGTTCGCTTAATTTAGGTTTATTCCTAAGCCTTCAATCCCAAAATTTGGGATATTACATGAGGGAGCTTAAAAGTCAATTTTGAAGAAATGAAATGACTAGACATGATGGTTGAAGAGTACATTTATTGGACTGGATGACTTCATATTTCAAAGAGACGCGTTGGAAAGTTTACTTTGAAAGCTAAAGAAACTCTGAAAAATTTAAGATTGATGTAAAGAAACCACAGTCTCTAAAAGGTTATTTAAACTCGATGTATTAGTGACCGATCTAAATAGAATTTAAATTTTGAAATTTTCAAAATATTTAATACTTATCAAGACCACATTAAATCATAACTGGTCTAGAATATATTATTTAGACCGCACAGAAGTGCAACTGGTCTTAAGTTGTAACAATATTTATAAAAATGACACCAGGCATAGTTTTTAAACTGTCTCTGCCTAGAAAGGTCTAGATGTGACAATCTTATAAGCATTGTTTCTAGTAGTGACATTAAATTGCCATATAAACTACTCCCTCAGTCATTTTTATAGGAGGTTGATAACTTAATTATGTGGTTTAAGAAAATAGTTAATATTGGTTAAAGTAACAAATATGTAAGAAATGAGCTTTTTCCCCCAAATATGCCCTCATGTATAAGGGAGTAAGTAAGAGAGAGAAATAGAATAGTAATGAGAGAAAATATGAAAGAGAATGTAATATGGGAAAAGGATGAGGAGAGAGAACAGAATAAATTAGGGGGGTGAATGGTAAAAACACATTCAATGCTTAGATAACCCCAAGTGGGATCTTATAAAAAGAATTAAGGCAATTCAAATGTAGACTATGATAAAAAAGAACTGGAGCGAGTAATATATATGGTACTCCCTCCGTCCCTATATATAAGCTCCCATTTTTTAATGAGCTTGTTCCCTTTTATAATGTCCCATTTGAGTTGGTCTAAATAATAAATGCATTTTTACCCTTTTTACCCTCAATTAATTTCACACATTGCATTAATTAAAATGTTCACTCATTCACTTTATTCTCTCACATCATCTTCCCCCATACATTCTCTTTTATTATTTTCTCATTATTACTGATCTCTCTTACTCATTCATAAATAAGGGCATTTTTAGAAAAAAAATCATATTTATTATTTTTAATTGTTTTAAGAATCTCACACAACAATTTGGTTAAAGAGACATTAAATATAGGGACAGAGGGAGTAGCAATTATCATTAAATCCTACCATTATAATTGATATAGAATACATTATTTTTTAATTGAAAAAGGTTAAGGTCAGTTAGGTTATAGGACTTAATAGGTAATAAAATTCTTTAAGGTTTAAAGAACGCTTATAGAAGTACTTACAGATTGTCCACAAAAAAGAGCTTCACATCTATTAAAATATATTAAGAGTGTACCAAATGATTAGTTATATATTGAATTAAAGGTATATGAATATTGAGTTAGGTCCTATCTCTTGATTTAAGTAATTTTGATTGGAGGACAATCTAAACATATACCTATAGATTTGAACTCATGACCTTTTGAGGTACTCCCTTTAGTTATTTTTATAAAAAACAATTATTCAAATCATGATAAGCGAACTGTAGAAAAAGATGAGAGAGAATGAGTGGGGAAAAAAGATAAAAGAGACTTGCAATTAATTGTTGCTAAAAAAGTGCATTAAATTTTTAGACAAAGCGAAATTGTTGTTATATATAGGACTAAGCTAGTGAGAGAGAAAGTTACTTATTAATAGAACAGAGAAAGTACTAAATTAACTCCTTATTATCAATTGGAGCAACCTTTGTTTTCCTAGAAAACAACGTTCTAATCTAGCCCTCTCTTAAAACCATGGTTTTGTTTAACCATTGTTAAGGTTGAAGTGCGATAATCAAGTTATCCATTCCTATGGCCGTCACTAAATGCAACATTCCAATACTATAAAACTCTCCAATAGAATCATTACCAAATGCATTGTTCCAATGGTCGTCCTCTCTAATGGTGACGGTTATAGTCAACTGGGCGTTGCTAAGGTTTAATAGTTATTTAGATTAATTGTTGCTATAATTGTCACTAAAGATAAAATTTCAAATCCCGTGTCATCTCATAGTAGTGGTGGTTAAGTCCAACCAATGCTAAGACTAGCACTTACACTAGTCACATTTACTCCTTAATTTGTTGCTATTTACAAGTCATTTTTATTATGCTTCATCAAAATTAAGCAAAAAAATCTATTCCTCTGGTTCTATTCATAAGTCATTCCTTTCAACATGTTTCACTACATTAAGAAAAACCTTATAACCCATTAATTTTGCCTCAAAATTTAACAATTTTTCAACTTAATTAACTTCTATTTAATTTGCACTCTACTTTTTTTTTCTAATGAAACTTATATTTTACTCTAACAGTACAAAGTTTTCACAATAACAAATGAAAGGAATAAGTCTACAATTTTACATTCGTGAAAAAAATTTAATGATGTGTTACTTATATATAGGACTGAAAAAATCTTCTCTCTCCACCTTGTAAATAGGAATAGAAAAGTATCTCATTAAATCTGTCTTAAAATTTAATAATTTTTCAATTTTACCCCTATTTAATATATATTATACCCCATGTGTACAAAGTTTATGAATGAGATGTTATATTAAGAACTACAGATAGTCATAAATTAAATATAAAATTATACAAGTGAAAAAATTAAAAATAATGTGACTTGAAAATAAAACAAATACATTTTTCTCTACTATATAAATAGGAATAGAAGTGTATGTGCTTAACTAAAGCTTTATTATGTAAAACAATTAGCTTTAGTGGTGATATCGGGTCCAACCGCTACTACTACAGAAAAGCTTATATTTTATGGTTATGAACCGTAAGGTATAAAAGCGTGGATTATTAATATCTTATGGTTTCAAACCTTAAAATATTTTGGCCAGTACTTTACAGTTATAATACAGAGACCGCGCAGTATTTGATGTTTGCTTCACATTTTTAATCAAATCACTATCAAATATTATGTTAAATATTTCACGGATGTACAATACAACCATGGAATACATGGACAAAACTTTGCATTTCATATGTTTAATTGTCAATTATTTGACACTAGTTTTGGTAATTTATTGGAAGCTTATTTCACTGCTGTTCTTATAAAACTGTGAAATATGTTCAGATACTTTACGGTTTATTTGAATAACCGTAAGATATTTTCAAATATCTTACGGTTATTAGCAAAATAACTGTGAATTAATTGTGACAAATATTTTTAAAAAGAAATAGTGCCTCATGTTTATTAGCCCCTTGCATATTACATACAATTACCTATAATCAAGTAACCAAAATAGATCCACTTTTCTAGAGCTACTCTAACAATACTAAAATAATTATATATACTTGAATAGGTCTAATTACACACATCAAATTAAGAACCGATCCAGCATTAAAATAGTCATACGTAAATCTTAAATAAAAACCAAAACAGATTATTCCAGTTCATATCAAAATCAACATATATTGTAACTTTTAATTTAAGGTATTTCTTGTAAAGCTACCTCAAATGCTTAAACAAACAAATCAACATATATAGTAAATGTTTCGGGTTGCTAAGTATTCAATCACAGTGAGGACATCTTTGAATATGTCCTTCTGGACATACACATCATGTGAGGGTCAACCGTAGACCTCTGGCTCAAAGGGGATTTGGTTCATATAGGTTTCTCTCTCAATGTCTGTAAAGTTGACCAAGACAGATATTTCCTCAAGACATATCCAGAATCTTGAAGAAACAGCTGGCTAAGGTTGAATCTCAGGTTGAGGCTTAATCAGCTTCTTCTACAACAAGACACTAAACCACAGTCGAACTGAGCTGCCAGATTGCTCTTCTTCCTCTTCATCTAAACAAATTGAGAAGTTAGAAAAGTAGATATTAGTAATACCTAATTAGTCAATCATAGTCAGCCATAAGAGGATTATATGCCTTTTTTGTCTTTAATGGTATAGTAAAAAGGTGGTTAGGCCACAGAACAAAGCTAAGTACAACTGCTCCAACTATATCTGCATTTGGGGTGGGTACCGGAAGAGCATACTTAGGATCATTGGCAATCTTCAGCTTTTACCTTTACATGATTAGGAGGGAGAGACATGTTGTGAAATGTGTTTTGCCCCTGTAAGTTGTAGATGTGGCCTGTTGCAACCTTATGGCAATTAGGGATGTATGCCACACACTCAATGTCTGCCTCACCTTAAACAAATAGAGAAGAAAATTAATTACATGAATTTGTTTGGTTGATCATTAAGGAAAGATAATGCACATATATAAAAACATTTGGTTGGATTACATCAAACATGAGAATGTATGGAACTAAATATAGAAAAAGACAAAATTGCCCTTGTCTACACATATATGTATAATGTACATGTTGTAGTCGTGGTAATTTTTTCCATTTTTGCAATGTAAACATTAGCTTCATATATAGTATTTTTTTTAATATTTAATGGTGAAAATATTATGTAGTATGCAGGTTAGGTTCATGGTAATTTTTTAATATTTAATGGTGGGAATATTATTCAGTTGGATATTTTAATATTTTTTAATGGTTGAATATATTTTTTAAATTTTTTAATGGGGGAATATTTCTTAAATTTCTATATTATTAATCAATTTTCTTATATTTAATGGTGGTAATTATTTAATATTTGACAACATTTTTATGAGGACACTTTGGTCAATTTTAAAAATTATAATAGCAATAGTGTCTTTTTCACTTAATTACAGAATGTCTCACTACAAAAAAAACATGACAATTCGTAGCAGTTAATTTGTAGCAATTAAAATAAACTTCTACAAATATCAGGATTTGTAGTGGTTTAAAGAGAAACTACTACAAATTTGCATCGATATGACTCGTGCCAAGTGGCGCTTTGGTTAGCAAATGACATTTGTAGCGATTTACATGATTGAACCGCTAAAAATTATGGTGCCGAATTTGTAGTGGTTCTGATATCTGAACCACCACAAATGTGGTCCCAGCTTGGAGCTATAAGGAACAAAGCTGGCTTGACTATTATGGTGGTTACTTTATAGCAATTTATATGATAGGAATCGCTACGGAATGCAGAGGGTCACCTATTTGTAGTCATTTGAAAGAACCACTTCAAAGTTTAACCCATATCTATAGCGGCTTCTATGTATAACTGCTACATAATGCAAAGGGTCCGTGACTTATAATGGTTTTTCAAAACCACTACAAATCTTCACATTACACGAGGTAGGGTTTCTTGATTTGTAGTGGTTTTTAGTAAAACCGTTACAAAATTCAATGTTATAAAAGCACCTTCACCCCCTGTTTTACTACTTTTGTCAATTTCACTTCTCACGCGCCCTCTGAAAAGTTTTGCTTTAGATTTGAGGTTCTGCTCAAGCATTTACAGAGTTTGGCACTTGAGGTTAGTAAAGTTAAGTCCTTTATTGCATTTTTCCCTATTACTCTAGTTTTGTTATAAATATTGATAATTTTTTTTAATTTTACAAGTATTATGACTTCTAAGAGAGATAAGGGGACAGTAAAGGAGGTCGAGCTTCCCTCCAGACCTATTTGGTAGGGGAGCAGTAGTGGAGGGGCCATTGGTATGGATAGTAAAGGGCAAAACAAAGGTAGACATGTCCCTGTGCCATCAGAGGAGGTGACCCCACAACAACAGCCACAGCAGACACCGCATAAAAAACTCTCGCACAGGAGGCGACCCCACAACAAACAACCCCATAGGAGGAGGCCTCACTAAAGCTGCCTGTTCAACCAGAGGGGGCTGACCTCAGTGTTAGTGATTGTGATGAGAATGAGGAGTTTGACTTCAACATTCCCATTCTCAATAACATGGAGCGGTTCCTGGATGAGGATTAGGCCCAAGAACAGAATAACCCACGACGATTGTCTTCATGGTTGACGGGGTTTGAGGTGCAAGTTCAATGTAGATTTAATTATTTTTTTAATAAATTTAATATTTAAATACTATAGGTTAAATGTGGATTTAAATTTAATTAACTTATGTGGTAAATTGTGCATATGAGCATGGGAACATTTCCACCGGGAGGTTGGATATGGCCGGTCTCAATAGCTTGGACCAGACACTACGTGCGATAGTTCAGTGGAATGAGGCCATAGACCAGCTAGTTGAGAATGTTGATTACCTATTCAACCGCTATCTGAACAAGCTTGACTCAAATTGGATGTGGTTCCCTATCCACTTCATGACATGGAAGAATGTTTCCCAGACATCGAAGGATCTAGCGTGGGATGATGTTGTGAGGGTAATTAATTGTATTTAATTATATTATATCATTTGTAATTAATTAGTTGTATTTAATTATTATTTATTCAATTGTGTTACATGATAGGTTTACCATCCGAGACAACAGAAAGAGGTACACGATGATGAAGATAGGGGATGGTTGGAAGAACATGAGGAATCATCTCTTCCATAGCATGAATAAGGATGGGACGATACCTCTACAGCAACTGATCAGTAATACCCCTAACGGCATCCCACCTAATGTCTGGGCTAGTTTTGTCCATTATAGGAGGAGCCCAAAGGGACAAGTAATTTTTTTATAATTATAATTTTTAAATATTTTTTAATAATAATTATTTTTGTTTATATATTTTTAATAATTTTAATGTTTTATTTTTTATGCAGGCTCTTTCTCAGAGAAACACTAGGAACTGAGGGTAGTAGAAGATCCATCACACGGTAGGATTGAAGACATTTGTTGTCACTTACAGCAAACTGGTACTTTTTTACAATGTCAATTAATTTTAGCTTTATATTATAAATTTATTGTTTTATTGTTTATAATACTATTTAATGTTTTAACTCTTTTGGGACGGGCCTGCGACCTCTTAGCAAGAAGAAGAGGCCATTGTAAGGTAATTTATTGTTTTATTGTTTATAATACCAATTCATTGTTAATAATAATAATAATTTATTATTTCATAAAATGATAAGAGCGGATTTAGTAGTCATATGTTGAGATGTGAGAGACCCAAACCCACGAGTCACAGGGGTCTGTGGATCCCATTGCACCATTGAAAGCTAGTCTGGGCCTAGTTGAGCATCCTGGACACATGAGGAGTACAAGATTAGGCGTCAGACCTAGCATGGCCTATGGCAGGAATGGTGCCTCTAAGGCTGGCACCTCTCAAGCACAGACCTTCAACATTAGAAGGCCAAGGGAAGAGACTATTCAGAACATTCAAGAGGAGGTTCCTAGGTAGATTCAGGTGCAATCCTATTTGTTCTATGCTCAGTAGACCCAGTGGCAGGATATCATGAACTCCATGCTATTTAGGTCATGAGTCAATTGTTTTTTGACGAGGAGAATACACAGTTCCCCCTAATTCTTAGGTTCATCATCAAGCCGCCTTCTCCTATCGATGATGATGGTGATGTTCACTCTAGTCAGCCCCGTGATCCTCAAACTGACATCTTGTATAAGAAGATTATGATGTATTGTTGTAAACAATGGAAGAAGTTTAAGACAAATCTAGCTAACAATTATATGTATATCAAGGTGAAAGATGGTGAGTCTTATCCTAATCCATACAACAAGTATTCATATCTTGATAAAGAGACTTGGCAAGAATTTTTTAGGCTTCAGACTACTCTAGAAGCTTTAGTGAGTTGACTTATTTTGTGTTTTATTTACTTATCAATTATCTTTATTGATTGTAACTTTTTTTCTTGATTTCTTATTCACAAGAAAAAAGAGAAAAAACACAAGAGAATGGTAGAAAGAATGATTGCCCTCATACAATGTATCATGGGGATTATGCAAAGGTTGAAAAAAACTTGTTGGCAGCCAAGCAGAAGAGATTGGAAGAAAAAACTCAATTCGATCCTTCTATTCTTTTTTCTCTACCATCTCCAATATGTCACAAAGAAAAATGATTGTATGCTCACTAAAAGAGGAGTGAGTCTTATAAGAGTGAACAAACTCATACTGAAAAATTTTAAGTATCATTATTGTTATTAATTATTTAGCAAACAAGTTTCATTACTTATGTTTGTTGTCCAAGAGGAGGAACTTCAAAAAAAAACAAGCCAAGGGATCTTTCAAGTCAGAGGGGAGGAATGTTATTTTGATAGTGGCTATAGGAAAACATGAGCATCTAGGCCCTGTCAAGGGAGTTGGGGAAGGGGTAGGCATAAGGGATTACTTTGGAGCAGCCCCATGCCATTCCTCAAGTATGGTGATTAGAGAGGAGATGGGGCATATGTTGACCACTGTGAGGGTGAAAGCAAGGGCAGAGGCAGAAGCATCATTTGATACACGATTAGAAGCCCGATTAAGCAAGATGAAGGAGGAAATAATGATGATTGTGAGTACACGACAAGAGACTAATGTTCCCTAGGTATATCTGCTTGCACCTATTAAGAGCATTAAAGGGAGTTGTTCTAATATTGGGTAGTCATAAGAGGTCTTGAAATTCAAATTGCTGAGCCATATGACCTTTTATGTAGGATCCTCTAAGACAATTAGTTGCATGAGGGAGTGTCCACAACTTGGGATCATCTGTCCACCACCAATAAATAAAAGATGATCAAGTTAGAGTGTCAGTTGAAGAGGTGATAATTGCATATGCACCTATCCTTATCCTTGCTAATGATTTGAAGATTGTGAGCGATATCATGAATACTTTCATCTTGTACCCAAAGAACCTTGTTTCTATTCAAGCTGACAAACCCTGATCATAGCTTCAATTGTATCTCCATCCAGTCAACAAGTTTCACAGCCTCAGTTGAATGCCATCCAACAAGTGATTATGATGGCATATGATACGTCCTTTAATATAAGATCATGACCTACGAATTTAGTTGTTGGCAAGTCAGGGGTAGCAATTTATCTTGAGAGGGATGATTTAATGTCCCTGATAGCTCCTAAACAACAACTTATAGTTACGATTGTCTAACTATTTTTAATGTAAGTATCTTCTTCAATTGGAACTAAATATTTTAACATTAAGCTATTAGAATTTGTGTGCTTGCATTATTGTAGATACATGAATCGTAGGTTAGTTTCGTCTGACAAAAGCGATAAATTTGGATTCGTATGCCCAGTTCAATCCACGACAAAGGGACCACTGCTGCTATCATACATACATACTTATCAGAGTGACTTAGTGAAACCACAGCTGATTGTTTCTTGGAACCATATGTGAAGGGGTAAGAGATAATTTATATTTTGTAATATATATATATATATATATATAATGCTTTATATTTGCTTAATAATCATCCCTTTTTCAGTCATTATTAGCAATTAGTTCTTTTATTCAAGAAGAGTTGTCATCCTCTTATACTCCCCTCACTACAAACCAGAAAATGAATTGAAGAAGACCATGAACTCATAAGTTTTCTTGCATTACCTATTGTTGGAAGTTTATGGAATTTGTGCAAAATAAGTAATCTTTGTGATTTTGATAATAGGGCTATAAGGACATTCCGACATGCTGCTGTAATAAGTATGTTTATAAGGTAAAAGATCGTAAACGGATCACCCCAAAGGTTAGTACATATTTGTTTACTTTAAGAACGTGTTTAATATGCTATGCTCTATACAGTTTTAATGATGTCATGTTCTTTTTTAAAGCATTAGGCAACTATCGAGGTCTAACTTATGTGGGTTTTATGTGTTGAGACACATTTTTAATATTATCACCCTAGCCATGACTGAATTTACTCAAGAGATAAATGTATATTTCAAAAAACTTTTGAACTACTTTTATTGTTTTTTCAAGTTAGCAAGTTAATGTTTTGTCTGGCTTAGTGTTACATATGTTTGACCTTATTAATCCCTTTCTTGAAAAAGATATTGACTTCATCCACAAATGTTGTGCTGAATTCATTTGTGAGCTTTTACAACAATTGTGAGTTTATAGGTATGTTGCCACATGAACTTTCTCCTTCATCATTTATGAAAAAGGGTGAATTTCTTCATTTGGTATCTTCCCTGATATTGTCTGAACTAAATTTGTTGCACTCATGGACTTGAATGTGAATTTGCTCCATATCATATTTAGCTATGAAGGCAAAGTCATCACTCCATATCCTATTGTTGAGTGGTGTTATCGTGTTAAATTTACGATCATCTAGTTTTGATATCTGACACAAAGTATGTGATTAAGGAATTACTATTTGTTTTGTGGTCAAATTGCATTTCACTTTCCTATGCATGGTATGTGAAATAATTTTGGAAATTTTGTTAAACTCTTTGCTGTCACAAGTTGCATTTTAATGTATGAAATATAAAGTCTTGTATTAAGTTGAATTAATTGCATGAAAGTTGAACATTTTTACTGAATTAACTCAAAGTTTTTATGGACATGCTAAATTTTGTGAAATTTATCCAGTTTTACTACTACATGATCTAAGTGACTAATTCTAAATTAAATCATCATTTTTATGAAATTTGCTACAGTTAATCATTTATCTATCTGACATTATATTGTAAAGAGATTGGTCCTTAGTGGTTGTATTTACCTTATCTGTCCGACATTGTTGCTACTGTGATCCACTTGACTATGCAGATTTAGGAGACACAACTGTACATTGCTAGACAACATTCAATAGTTGAATTTCTAAGTGTTCTAAAATGCCATACTTCAATTAAATAGTACTCTATATAATGCGATTAGTATGTTCATTATTGTTGTAATGTACGTTTCTTTACATGATTTCCATTACTAAGGAATTTCTCTTGCCTCTGATTTTCTGTTAAACTTGTGAGATTCTCTATCAGTATTGTTGTAGTGTTTCTTTCTATGATTTCTAACATTGAACTATTGTAAACATTCATAAGTTAAAAAAATAAAAAGAATACACGAGTTTTTTTTTAATATTAGTGCTAGCTTGGATGGTGGGTTAAAGGAAGGAACAAGATGCGAAATGTTAAAAAACAAGAAAAAATTAGGCCGGATGTTTAAAAGAAAAGGTTTAAAAAGTTTGACTTTTGGACCAGTCACTTTTTAAACCAGTTTTGTGAAATAAAAGGCCTAAAAAAACTTTTTAGACTAGTTTTCATAATAACTGTTCTTGAAGATATAACTTTTAAGACTGGTTATAATAACAATCGATCTAAAAAGAATGATTTTTTCGACCAGTTTTCACAATAACCGATCTAAAAAGTCAACCTTTTTAGACTTGGTCTTAGAGAAACCAGTCTAAAAAGTGATTTTTAAGATCGGTTGCTTAACCTAAAAAGTCAGTCTTTTTAAACTTGGTCTTAGAGAAACCAAGCTAAAGAGTGATTTTTAAGACTGGTTGCTTAACCTAAAATGTAACATACTTTTTAGACGTGCTGTAACAAGACCTCATTTAGAACTGGTCTAATGTCATGTCCTTATTTTAATTTCACCTTTACCAGAGTACTCGCAGAAACCGATATGCAGTTCGGTGGGCACCATAGGAATAGCATAAATATACTGATAATATGAGCATAATTACATGATTTTCCCTAAGGGGTTCATACCTGATAATTTCAAATAATTTAGCTGTACAGGGCTACTAGGGTGTCTAAACCAATCTCAGTGAAATGGAGACATCTTCTCGTCTTTGTTCCACTACCGCAATCTCCACATATGGTTCTCTTCTTTGTTCTCAGTATATCCTCTGTCTCCTCCTGTCTTAATTGTTGGTAGGGGATGGCGAGCTTCGAGAGAATCTCAGTAGGAAAAGAGTACCAATATGCATGCAGCATAAGTGTTTAATGCATGACATGCTTGCAATACATAAACTCATACTAATATAATGACATATCTGCTTGCTCAATGTTCAAACAACATACTTATGGCCATAACATAATTAGAAACAGAGTTTTAATAATTCATATATGTTTCACATAATCATGCAAAGTAGTAACATCCATCAATACACAAGCACAAATATCAAATGCATGCAGGAGAGGTAAGTTCCCTACCTTAGACCTTTCCCACCTCGAAACATGTGCCTCAATTTGCGTGTCAATCCCTCGGGCTCTCAACTTAGTCCTAAAAAGTCAAATGTACACGAATTAGGTTAAAACCCATTCATGTACCATTTTAGGCACTTCCACAGTGTTTATATTGGTTATATTAGCCTATGATAAAAATTTCCCAAAATGCCCCCAGGCCGGCCTTGCCCTACCCGATCGGCTGTACTTTTTCTGAAATTTTAACATAGGCTATTCTGACATATTTCAATCCAAGGAATCCATTTCCAGACTTGAAATTACTAAATTAATAGCCAAAAGACAAAACTGCCCTTGGCAGGCCCACTTTAAGGGTTTCAGGGGCGTTTTCGTAATTATGCTTTTTGGGCTTTTCCAAAAAAGTGACCAACTATAACCCCGCCTAATTGTTCCTCATAAACTCAATGGAATAATCAAATCATCAAAATTCCAATGCTGACCCCATTTTCTAGCCTGGCCAAAATCTTAAAGTCTCTGGGGAAAATTAGGGTCTTCCCGTTCTGACTTCGCAGACGTACCCCTTTCTACTACTAACTACTTTATTAACTATTTAATTAGGTTACAACTACCATTTAGACCCAATTTTGGCAACATAACCCGTAGGCATATACCTTTCAAAAATTTAAAAGAAAGGACAAACCGACAAAATTTCACAGATTAAATTGCCCACAGCAGCCACAATAGTCAATATACAAGAGTTTAAAAGTTACCTCAAGCTCCCACTAGCTTTTCCTCAATGTTTCTGAACCCTAAATGTTCAACATCCAAATTTGAGCCTCTAATCCTTAAATCATATGAAAAGTAAACTTAGGAACAGAGTTATATGCGTTAGGAATCGATTTACCGAAGAAAATACCTACTTTTGTAAGCTTTTCTCTCTCTCTCTCTCTCTCTCTCTCTTTATACTCTCAACATTTTCTCTCTCTCTTTCAGCTAGAATAAGTTGTCATTTTTGAGCATATGAGGAGGAAGCTGCTGTTTTATTATGCTTATGTCATATATACATCAATTATCTATTTTCCAAAAATACAAATTTTGCCTTTATGTACAGAAATCCCTATGTACATGTAACTTTGGGGTTCGGTTTCGCTCATTGTCCATTTTCTCATCATCCCTCATAATCTCTAAATCATGTCCGTCCAATCAATCTAAAAGGTAAAATATGAGCCACGCCATCAAATTATCACTCCTTTCACTTTTCTCACCCCTTCTTAATCAACAGTCTAAATGGCTCCTCTTCCAAATCAACGGTTCAGATGGGTTCATGAGGGATGATAAGAGGATTTGCTTCCATAACTTTGTCCATTAAGCCCAACTAATATTTCTTTCTTCATGCTACATCTAGGAGACACCTAAGGGTTCCTCTCTATGGTCTCAATTGGCTTCACAACTTGTTCCGGTTACATATATACGTAAAATCTCAATTATGATCAAAATTGTACTTTTTGCTCAAATTTTCCATAATTTCATATTAAATTGACCAAAATATTCTAAATATATTTTTAACTTTTATTTTTCTTAATTAATTAAAATTAAATTCTATTAAAAAAGAAAATAATTTATTTTTTGCTATTTTGAAAAAATTACGATTTTGCCATTGCATTTTCTTTCATTTTCTCATTTCCTGATAGATTTTATGCCCAATCTTTGAAAAATTATAACTATTTTTTTAGACATTGTATAGCAGTGATCCCAAAGGATATAGAACCCTTATTGAGTCTATTTTTAGGGGAAAACATGGAATTTATCCATTTGAAAGCATATCATTCCCATATTTTTATTCTTTGAATACTGTTCGAGAAAATTCATAGTTTTTTTAGG
The DNA here is from genome assembly GCA_963210345.1 of Inga oerstediana. Lineage (NCBI taxonomy): Eukaryota > Viridiplantae > Streptophyta > Magnoliopsida > Fabales > Fabaceae > Inga > Inga oerstediana. Next base: position 75,783,040 of record OY723401.1, on the reverse strand, counting down.
CTAAATTCAAAAATTCCTAACTTTTTGTATATAGATCTAATTGAGTCATATGACCAATAAAATTAAAGCTTAGGATGTCTACTTTCACCCTATAAAATTTCATAATTTTTCCTCATCATTTGTTTTTCCAAAACCTCATGACAAGCTCACTGCCTCCCAGGAAATTTCACTGGAAGTATAATCACTTTTTTCAAAATTTACCATTTTATTTTCTTTAATGCCCAAAGATATAAGGAACATTAGAGAATAGATTTAGGACATCTACTAAACTAGGGCTTAGCAATCTACTTAATTTAGTCTTATTCCCAAGCCTCCAATCCCAAAATTCGAGATATTACATTTCTCCCCACGTTCGATTAAATTCGTCCTCAAAATTTGAACGTTTATAACTTGGGGATCACTTCATATCACTCAATCCATCCCTTTTTCATGTGCAGGCTCACATACCGCATAACATAATGATCATAATCAATCTATCTCTTTTATATGCAAGCTCATCAATCATGCATTGCAATCATCATTTCTCATCAAAGTTCTAAGATATTATTCAGTATTCATCATTCATTTAGTACATCGTATGTAGCGTGTAATCAAACACAGGACCCACTGGTCCATTCCTACAGCGCTTTATTCATTAGGCCTTACCGCCTTATTGGAACACTACCCAGTGTATTTAGTCTTGTGGTTTATGTCATTCTACTCACACAACACTGAGTATCCCAGTGTCATCACCCTGTACAAACATGTATACTGGGAAGTATTGCAATATATATGTCTGTATTTATGCCTGCTTGTTCGGTGTTCAGGACCAAATAACTATTTGACCCTTACTAGTCGTGTTGTATGCACTGTTCGGGATCAAATCACTATTTGACCCTTACTAATCATACTGTGTGCATTGTAACATGAATGGCTAGGTGATTCTGTGAGGCTACGGCTGTTGAGATGCACATGCCTCTACTTGACCCTGTTGCATTAAAACACATCCCAATCCATGTCTACTTGCATCTGTGTAGACCATAAAGGTCGATTATGGATCTGAGATTGTTAACACTGGTGCTGTTGAGAGGTATTCGCCAGCATTCTACCCTACTACAGTAGGGCTCATCCCAATCTCTGTTTACATGTGTCACCACAGACCATATAGGTTGTGTGACTGTTGACCATACAGGTCATCACATTGTACACCACTCTGGATGTAATACTGTACACCACTCTGGATGTAATAGTGTACACCATTCATGGTGTAATATTGTTCATCACACATACTATAACACTATTGATTATGAAGGCCATATTATGTTTTGGGATGATCAGTACTGGTACAAAAATCAACCTCTCCTGTAAGTTTCAAAATTGCACCTAGATTCACCACACTTTTGCAGTTCATTCTGATGCTTCACACTATTAAATACAATATAGGTGAGGCTACACTGTCTGCCTACCCTTGTCTTACTTCCTTAGTTGGATCTCACTTGGCCTCTGTAGTAACCCACAATCATCCATAGAAAATGTGATAGATAAATATGTCATGCACCATATAGTGTAAAATGAAAATTCATATCAATCCATGTATGTACACAAAGTTCAAGGCCAAACACCCAGTTAAAACAACAATCCATGTGTGTACACAAAATTCAAGGCGAACTATCTCGTTGGAACTCCTACACGTACTTCAGCCGAGTCCCAGACTATAGCTAGGTAAGACCAGTGTACCTTAGCTAGGTCATAGACCATAGCTAGGTAAATGGTGTATCATAGCTGGGTCCTTACTAGGCTGAATGGTACATATACACTTCCCATCAGATGATATATATACACTTCCTACACCGCAGCTAGATAGTATGCGTTCATTATTCATATCACAGTACATGGCAACCATGAAACATATCAATAATCACATAATGTATGAGAGATAATAGTTACTACATCGGCCTTTCCTGGATAACCGTCCTGATATTTATTGATCATTGTTTGTTGTTTTATTATCTTGCCCTAAATTTGTTGTATTAGGTTAGGTCTAACTTCCTGACCTTGCCCAGCATCTAAACCTCTTAGTCTTACCATCTTTGTGTTTTACTATATGAAACAAGAAAGAGGTAAATATCATATTATCACAAGGGCATTTTTATCATTTTACAAGTGTTAGTTACACAAGTACTCTTGAAATCACGTATAACAGATGTTTGCAATAGCCAGGGAAGACTTGTAATAGCATACAGTCCTCTGAACTACTGTACAACATGTGATTACTCCTATTACAAGAAATATCACAACATGTACATGTAACTTCCTAGGGGGTCGCCCATCCTGAGATTTCCCTAGGTTGAGCACGATTAACCTTTGAGTACTTGTGCCAAAACGCAAATACTTGTTGTATCGATTTCCATTCACTGGTACCCTGAGACTGCCCTTATCTCGAGAGTTGTGTCAACTAGCATCGATCAACTAAACACTGTTTATGGACTTCATATCAGTGCTGGTACAAGTACCTAGATATGTTCCCTGATGTCTACAAGGTTGTTTGTCTGACTCTGCTCTGTAATCTCATTCTTCTTCCAAGCCAAAACACTATATCTGGAAAAAAGTGTAGTGTTGTGTGGATCCCTATGTCATTCAGAATCCTCAAATTAACTTATCCCTGACCACCTGCCACTGGGGTCATTTTATCCATGTATACTGTATATTGGGCCACTGGGGTATCGTACTTACTGACATCCCAAAAGTATATGCTCTGGACATCCTCCCATAACCCTCGATTCAGTTATAAACCATGTATCACGTATACCACTCCAACTCTAGGATCGGTAACAAAACCCAGATTTGTCTTTGTTTTGTCTGTGTGTGGCTTATCTGCTTGTCACTTTACTACTCGGAACTATGGCTGGTCGCTGTTCATCCAACTGGTGACTTTGTTTTAGGATGAGGCTCTACATTTTAGCCTTACTCGGACCCGCACCCTCGGTGTCTGTGTCATCCTTGTACCATCCTTTCTTTGGTATAGTAACATGTACTGCCTTTCAGGTATTCCACTGTTTCCCCGAGGCATGTCTATTCCTTTCGAAGGCTTGTGAACTAGCCAAAGTAATTCACTTCAGTGTTCCTATCACTGTATAATCAAGCTTATCAGTATACTATTTTATTGCCAGAACCACCACATTTACTCTAAGTAGACAATTCTGTGGCCAGAATCCTTTCTTTGATACCAAAATGCCACGTCTTTATTTTAATTTCACCTTTACCAGAGCACTCACGAAAAACGATATGCAGTTCGATGGGCAACATAGGAATAGCATAAATATACTGATAATATGAGCATAATTACATGATTTCCCCCTAGGGTTTCGTACCTGATAATTTCAAATAATGTAGCTGCATAGGGCTACTAGAGTGTCTAAATCAATCCCAGTGAAACAGAGACATCTTTTCATCTTCATTCCATCAATGCAATCTCCTCGTACGATTCTCTTCTTTGTTCTCAGTATATCTTCTATCTCCTCCGGTCTAAATTGTTGGTAGGGGAGGGGGAGATTCGAGAGAATCTTAGTAGGAAAATAATACCAATATGTATGCAGGATAAGTGCTTAATGCATAACATGCTTGCAATACATAAACTCATGCTAACATAATAACATATCTGCGTTCTCAATGTTCAAACAACATACTTATGGCCATAGCAAAATTAGAAACAGAGCTTCAATAATTCATATATGTTTCACATAATCATGCAAAGTAGTAACATGCATTAATACACCAATACAAATATCAAATACATGCAAGAGAGGTAAGTTCCCTACCTTAGACCTTTTCCACCTCGAAACGTGTGCCTCGATTTGCATGCCAATCCCTCGGGTTCTCAACTTGGTCCTAAATTGTCAAATGTACAAGAATTAGGTTAAAACTCATTTATGTACCATTTTAGGCACTTCCATAGTGTTTATAATGGTTATATTAGATTATGATAAAAATTTACCAAAATGCCTCAAGGGACCCAGCCTGGCCTCTCCTACCCAGTCCGGCAGTACTTTTCCTGAAATTTTATCATAAGCTATTTTGACATATTTCTACCCAAGGAATCCATTTCGGGACTTAGAATTACTAAATTCACAGCCAAAAGACAAAAATGCCCTTGGCAGGCCCCCTTTAATGGTTTCAGGGGCATTTTCATAATTATGCTTTTTCGGGCTTTTCCGGGCTTTTCCGAAAAAATGACCAACTGTAACCCCACCACCTAATTTTTCCTCATAAACTCAATGGAATAATAAAATCATCAAAATTCCAACACTAATCCCATTTTCTAGCCCCAGCCAAAATCTTAAAGTATCAGGGGAAAATTGGGGTTTTCCCCTTCTAACTCTGCAAACGTACCCCTTTCTACTCCTAACCACTTTATTAACTACTTAATTAGGTTACAACTACCATTTAGACCCAATTTTGGCAGCATAACCCCTAGGCATACACCTTTCCAAATTTTAAAAGAAAGGATAAACCAACGAAATTTCACTGATTAAATTGCCTACAGTAGCCAGAATAGTGAATGTATAAGAGTTTAGATGTTACCTCAAGCTCCTACTAGCTTTCCCTCAATGTGGCTGAATCCTAAGTGTTCAACATCCAAATTCGAGCCTCTAAACCTTAAATCATATGAAAAGAAAACTTAGGAACGGAGTTATACGCGTTAGGAACCGATTTACCGAAAAAAATACCTACCTGTGTAAGATTTTCTTCCTCTCTCTCTCTATGCTCTCAACATTTTCTCTCTCTTTCAGCTGGAATAAGATGTTGGTTTTGAGCATATGAAGAGGAAGATGATGTTTTATTATGCTTATGTCATATATACTTCAATTATCTATTTTCCAAAAATACAAATTTTGCCTTTATGTACATAATGTAACCTTGTCCATTAAGCCCAACTAATATTTCCTTCTTCATTCTACGTGTAGGAGACACCTAAGGGTCTCTCTCTATGGTCTCAATTGGCTTCACAACTTGTTCCAGTTACATATATACATAAAGTCTCAATTATGGTCAAAATTGCACTTTGTGCTCAAATTTTCCATAAATTCATATTAAATTGACTAAAATATTCTAAATATATTTTTACCTTTTATTTTCCTTAATTAATTTAAATTAACTTCAATTAATAGGAAAAAAGTTTATTTTTTTACCATTTTGACAAAATTACGATTTTGCCATTGCATTTTCTTTCATTTTCGGATTTCCTGGTAGATTTTCTACCCAATTTTTAAAAATTACAACTAATTTTTTAGACATCGTATCATAGTGATTCCAAAGGATATAGAACCCTTATTGAGTCTAATTTTAGGGGAAAATATGGACTTTATCCATTTGGAAGCATATCATTCCCAGATTTTTATTCTTTGAATGTTGTTTGAGAAAATTCACAATTTTTCTGGGCTAATTTCAAAAATTTATAACCTTTTTTATATAGCTCTAATTGAGTCATATGACATATCAAATTAAATCTTATGATGTCTACTTTCACCTTATAAAATTTCATAATTTTTCCTCATCATTCGGTCTTCCAAAACCTCGTGACAAGCTTACTACCTCGCAGAAAATTTCACTGGAGGCATAATCACTTTCTTCAAAATTCACCATTTTATTTTTTTTAATGCCCCAAAGATATAAGTAACATTGGAGAATAGATTTGGGCCATCTACTAAACTGGGGCTTAGCAGTCCGCATAATTTAGGCTTATTCCCAAGTCTCTAATCCTAAAATTCAGGATATTACATCTAAAAAGTGATTTTTCAACAAGTATAAGGAATTAATAACCAACATTCAAATAGATCATGATTTAACTGCGAAAAATTATAAGAAACATTTCTTATTATATATAGTTTTAGTCCATATAATCTAATGTAATCAGAATTATTTTCATTGTAATAAAACAACAATAAAAAAAATTCAGCATTTTACCTCATCGTCTTTTTTGTGCTCTCTACTTTTCTCCAACGGCTATCATCAGAAATTAGATATCATTTTTGGTTTGCATTTCTTTTTCTTAGATAATCTCAACCGGTAACCTTGAGCCTCAACTAGCGAGCTCTTGTTCTATAAAAATAAAATAAAACTAAAAATGTTAATTGGAAAAAAAAATGATAGCTTACATGAGAAAGAATCACAAGAGAAGGGAGCTTGTAGAGTGAAGAATCATGGTAGTGGTGGAGGATGAAACCCATAGCAATAGAGCAAAACCCATGAAAAAAGGAGTGTGACCCAAAGAAAGCTCAAAAAATGCTTGAGAATAAGTTGAAAGAGTTGCGTCAAATAAAATTTTTTCAAAATCCCATCATCTTATATTTGACACTTTTTTAGAATCCCCCCTTATGATATTAAAGAATATATAACGGTTCTTTGTGAAGAATTGTTAAATATTTTTAAATAAAATTTTTCAAAATCCTGCTTCCTTATATTTGATATTTTTTAGAATCTCTCCTTTTCATATATAACGATTATCTTTTTTAGCCGTTAAGTATTCTTAAAGAATAAATAATAGTTCTTTTGTGAAGAATTGTTGAGAGTACTGTCAAATAAATTTTTTTCTCCATATGTTTGATGTTTTCCAAAGTCCCTCATTCTTATATGTGACAGTAGTTATCATTTTTAACCGTTAAGTAGTCTTAAAGAATAAATAACAGTTCTTTAAGAAGAACAAAAAAACTGTCAATGCAAGTATTGTAAAATAAAATTTTTCAGAACCCCATCTCCTTATATTTGATTTTTTTTTTTAAAATCCTTCATTTTTATATATGATGGTTATCATTTGTAACTATTAAGTATTTTTAAAGAATAAATAACGGTTCTTTGTAAAGCACCGTCAAGTATTATCAAATAAAACTTTTTTAATATCCTACTTTCTTATATATGACAGTCATTATTTTTAATCGTTAAGTATTTAGAAATCATACTTCACTATAATCGTTATTTATTAAGCGTTATATATGAGCAATTCTATAGTAATGTATAAAAGTTTCACGGTTGTTCAAAAACTAACGGTGAAATATTGATATAATTTACTTCGTGGTTTTTCAAACTAGAACGTGAGGTAGATGTGAATATTTTTTTTAAAAAAAAAATTATTATTATATTTCATGATTGTTTATTACAACCGTAAAATATTTGTCGCAATACTTCACGAGTTATCTTAACAACCGTGAAGTGTTACTTTACATAATTTTTGCCTCTTGATATTACATAGTTTCCTCTTAAACGCTAAAATATTAGGGGTCAAATATTAACAATTCCATAGTATACGTAGCGTACCACTAATTCAAGTTTCAACATATTAAATTAACTTTTTGCTCCTCTTTGCGCTGCCGCTATAATGTGTGTGTTTGTTTTTGGTTTTTGGTGTTTTTTTTTTTTGCATCTGCGGGGTTCATATCGTATCCTGGATAGACGAGGGTACAATATTCAATTTTTTGAATTAGATGAATAATGCATTCAATTACGGGAGAGTCATTTCTAAATAATGTTTCTCGTTTTTTAAGTATAACATAACATTTCCATTTTTTTTTATAGAAAAAAGTTTAGGTAGGTTCGGCACCAGTCCCCTACCAAGGCCAGGGCACGGCCCCAGGGCTCTTCAAATGCTTACAAGGGACTTACGAGATCGCCTACCAATGAGGTCTCCCCATCGGTCAGAGGGTTCGAACATACTCCCTTATGATCGGGGTGACAAGACCTTAACCAACTGTGTCAAACCTCATTGATATAACATTTCTATTTTTATTAACTCTCTGCAAACACATACTTAGGCTTAATTTCAAAAATATAAGAAATCCTAGTCAAGATTCAAAAGATATACTCTCTCATGTACAATAATACTTATTCCTTTTCTTCGTTTTGCTAATAAAACCAGATATAATATAATACTAGTATAATATAATATAATTATATATCCCTCCGCATGAAAAGAGAACTCTCAATTCCTAACTCCTCCATTATTCCGGTTTGGATCAGGCATGTGTCCTTATGATGGATTAGTTATCCAATGGCTCCAAACAAACTTGAACTCCATATCTGGGCTTGATGGTCAGAACAACCTCAGGAGCATGACGATAATTCTCAGAAATAGTGAATCTGAATTTAGAGATGAACATGGCCAATATGATCTTAGCTTCCATGAGAGCAAAAGCTTGTCCAATACAGTTTCTCGGTCCGACTGCGAAGGGAATGAACCGACCCGATGAGAACGGCTTTGAAGCGAACCGGTTCGGGTTGAACTCATCCGCATCTTCACCCCATAGCTTTTTACTGTGATGGATAGCTAAAACTGGAACCCAAACAGATACTCCTTTTGGAATTAGAAGGTCACCAAGCTTTATATCTTCAAACGCCATTCTTGGAAGCACCATTGCCGGAGGATATAGCCTTATTGTCTCGTTAATCACCATTTGCAACTGCAAAAATCACCGAAACAAACAAACAAATAAATAAATAACTGCCTAAATCACAAATTTTGAATAACATCAAAGTCAACAAAAAGTTCAATTGAAGTAAAATTATTAAATAAAGTGACGAGAGAATTAGGGTACTAAAAAATCAGACAAGTCATTTACCACGCTTGAGGGTGCAATCATAGTTGAACTATAGTGTCAATATACGATCTTCATTAAAATAATATAATTTAGTTAAAATATAAAATTTTTGGTGTATAATTCTGAAATAAGTAATATTTTGATAAAATAAAATAATAAAAAATAACAGAAATGAAAATTACATTTTGGAAAGTTGGTGGCTATGAACAAAGGGGATGGGCCCACGGCCTTTCCCTTTTGGGGTGTTTTTTTATCCTTATTTTATCTTAAAAAAAAAGAAAGAAAAAGAAAAAAGGATAAAGGCTTCGTGGACAGAATAAACGTGAATGGTGTTGATCCACCTTTGACCACTCCTCCTAAAGGTACCTCTATTCTATTTTTTATTATATTAGGAGAATTTTCTATTTAAAAGAAAAAAAAATAGTTTCATAAAGTTATCAATCGTATTCCTAAAGTTTTCAATTTATGCCCTCGAGTTATCAATGAAGCTATTTTTTTATTTTTTTCTCTTACACAGGACTTAAATATAATTGTCACGGGTGCTTATATAGATATTTTTTAAAAGCTATAAATCATTCCATCTTTTTTCCCCTTTTCCCTGTTTTTTTTTGGGGGTCTTTTTCCAATACCTACCTTGTCTTCTTTGAAATTAAATTCTTTCAAAAGAAATCTAGGATCTCTAAACTTCATCATGCTTTGCCTACGATTCCGTAAGATTCAGTATAGTCCATTCCCACAACCTTACATTTTTTTCGTTTTTAAATATTATGTCACTTTCAGATAATTATACTTGAATTTTTAAAATTTAGAATTTTTAATGGCTTTAATTACTATTAAGATATCAAAAGTAAGCTAATTATATTTGAAAATAATTTTTAAATTTTTTTTAATAAATTTAGTTATATTTTATAATAACTTGAATTTTATTTTTTTGAACTATTAATTATAATTTTCATAAAAATTTTAATTTAAAATTGGCTAGATCTAAATTGTTAGCTGTATAACATTTCTATTTATGTAAATTCATGCACCCCTTCAATCATTTCCTTAATGGGAGGATTAAGAAAAATATAGAGACAGGGAGGCATGGCTCCATGTAATTAAAGTTTTATCTTTTTTCTTGATTTTATCTATCATAAGAAAAGATTCAAATCCCAAAGTTCCATAAAAATTTGAGAAAAGACAAATAAGGATCCACTCACCACACAAGTCCCGTTCTCACCTATTCTTCCCCATACTTGATTCGAATCTCAAGCTTTTTATTAAATTGTACATTTGTCAAAAAGACTGCCAAAGACAATTCTCGTTTAAAACACATAATAAACCATAATTGCCTAAAAAATTAAGATTTTCCCCCTCATATTTTTTAAGTCTCTCTTTCGAGAATCTGTGTCCTAAACCAGTAGTATTATAATATACTCTTTTTTATATGAAGTATAAGTCATTTTCAACCATCTTACCTAAACGGAAAAAAAAAAGAATGATTGACTTATTAAACATATCTTAGATTAAAAAAATCAACTTTACTCTAAATATGCCTACCTTATCTCCTTTTTCTCGATTATACCACTAATAAATAGAGCTAAAATTAAAAAAATGACAATTAATAACTCTTTGGGGTGAATTAGAGATCTCTGAAAAAGACTTATATTTTCAAAGGGAGGGGAGAATAGCTCATGTGAGTAAATTATCTGAGAATAAGTTTCAGCTTTTAAACGCTATGAAGCTTTACACAAAATATTAATGTTTTATTATTTTTTATCAATTTTTTTAAAGAAACTTGAATGAAATAGAGAGAATCACGGTATGAAAAACCGAACTAGACCGGCCGGTTCGACTTGTTGAACCGAGAACCGGTCAATGGTCCGGTCTGGTTTGATGGTTGAACCGGCGAACCGGTCGAACCGGTCTGAAACCGGTGGTTCAACCGGTCAGACCGGTTTCTTTTTTTCTTTAGGGGAAAATTGGAAGTTGAAGACCAAAATGAAGAGAAAAATAGGTAAAGAAAGAACAAATCTATAAAAAAAGAAGAAGATAATAAAAAAAATCATTTAAAAAGATATAATAATTATAGAAAAGGAGATATCATTGCATAAGTATATGCATTATAACTCATACTAATAGATTTTAAGTATTTTTTTCTAAAAATCTTCATTTTTATCTATAGAAGTTTAAAAATATATTAATATATATTGCCACTAATAAATTGTGATATTTTAATATGATCGGTTCAACTACCGGTTAGACCCCGGTTGACCCATTAAGCCTTGAACCTGTGCTGTGACCAATTCATTGCCCGATCCGATTTTTGGTTCCTTGGAGAGAATACACCATTATACCACTTAAACTTAAAAATATTAAATAAGTTATTTTCTACTAAAATAATTTATCAATTGCTATATTCTTCTAGTTATTGTTTATGTTCTTATAGGCGGTAAAATTGGTTTAAGATTTTAAAATGTAAGTAGTATTTTTTTATCTTATTTTCTAAATAAATTATTAAAACATAAATAAACGTGGACTTACGAGAGTTAACTTTGAGAGGTGTTCATGAGATGGAATTCCGCCATTATTACAAACCTCCTTGACCTCTGCTCTAACCTTGTCTTGCCACGAGGGATTACTGGCTAGCAGCATCACCGTCCACGTCAACAACAAGGCCGTCGTCTCGTGGCCGGCGAAGAAGAACGTCTTACATTCATCCTTAATCAGCTGCAGGTTCAAGCTAAACCCATTATTATTATTCCCTCTCTTCGTCGTCGTCTTCTTCTTCTTCTCCTTCATCATCATCATCTCATTTAACAGTATCCCCAACAAATCATTCCCATACGAATTCGTTCTTCCAATCTCTACACAGTCCTTCCTACTCTCTATTATCTCCATCAACAACCTATCCACCTTTGTCTTCATCGCCTTCGTCTCTCTGTTATACTTGCTCGGAAAATACCTGAAAGAAAAAGGAAAAAAAAAAAAAACAGGATCATTTCAATTCAGTTACCAGAAAAGTCTGGAATTTTCGAAAATCGGTGGCGGCAGCGGCTCACCGGCTTCCTGGGAACCAGAGATGGCGACTTGCTTGAGCGCAATGGGCCTGGAGATTAGTGAGAAGTTGGAATAATTGCTTTCCCTTATCGTAACTCGTACCGAACTCAGTTTTTGAGATTATATCAGCAGCGAGTCGAGTCATACAGTCGCTTATCTCTATCTCTCTGTGCCCTGATTCGAATGCATTTCTCAGTGATTGAAGCATCTCCTTAGTGCATTCTACCATATTCCCGGCATACTCCTGTTTTAGCACCAACCATTTGTGACCAAATCACAGAGAAATATCTTCGTTTTCACATAAATTCCAAAAGAAAATGGATGAAAAAGGAAAAAGGGAAAAAAGAAAACAGAGGACACTGAACAGAGTGAATCAGTATCTATACCTTAAGTCTTTCTCCTGTGAATGCAGGGGCAACGATGTGACGTTGATGGTACCATTGTTCTCCATTCGCCATTAACAAACCTTCTCCAATGAAATGTTTCGATCCTTGTCTTTGTTGCCATGACCTGCCTGAAACAGAGTTGTATTTGGCCAAGAACTCCTTGATTAGCTCTGTTTCCGTCAAACACAACCTCGGTTCTATCCCGTTCCAGTACAAAAACCTCTGTCCTGTTATGAATCAAACAGTCAAAAAGTGTTAAACTTGACAGAGACGTATGCAGAAGAATCAGAAGAAGAAGAAGAAGAGAGGGTGGTTAACCAACTTAGAGTTGTTTAGTATTGTAAGGCTCTACTAGATTCCTCTGGGTCTCAAGATCAAGTCCCAGAAGAGACACTTATGCTGAAACAGGCAGCCATGAACCCCAAAACTGGTATCGGATGATAATATTAAAAGAAAAAAAAAGGGAGAGAAGGTGGTTTGGTTTAATACCATATTTGGGGTACCACACAGCGAAATGCGGGGCGAGGCGGCCGACAATGTCATGGCAGATGGATTTCATGGGTTCAGAGGTGGCGGAGGAGTGAAGACAGAGCATTTCGGAGATGTTGCCCGTGAGGAGGCGGCGTTTGGGGCCACGCACGCCTTGCTTCTCCATGATGCGTTGAATACGCATTGGTATGACAAAATAGCATAACAGAGTATCATACGCAACTCTGAGAAACAGAGTCACAAGTATCACTAGAAGAGTCACCATGACGGCCATCATAACCATGGTGGAATCTGAATTTTAGCCTCTGGAAGCAGTAAATGAGAGAGAGAGAGAGAGTTATGGCTATGGAGGAATTTGATGGTGGAATGAACCATGAAGGGACGATAGCTTTGGTTTATATATATAGGCAGAGGAGAAGAAGAAGAACAGAGTTCTAAACGAAAACACAGAGCGAGGTATTGGAGATTTGGTAACCAGGAGTTTGGATCGTCTACCACGCAAATTCTATACTATGGTGAGTTAATTTGTAGATGAGAGATGAGATTTGAATAGTGCGGATTTAATTTTTTTTAACTATTGATTTTTTAATGAAAAAGTCATTTTTTGAAAAAAAATGTTAATTAAGAGATTATTTTTATTTTAGATTATCTAACTTTTAAAATAAATTTTTTTTAAAAATAATAAATAAAAAAAATTAAATCTAAATTATTCAGATCTCATCTGAATGACCCAGATGAGTCAAGCTCTCTCTGCTCATACGAGCTAGTTCTGTCGTCATGTTGTAAGAGATTTGAGGATGTGTATGAGCCATTGGAGTGATTCAATAGTCAACGATCCACAATACACAAGTAGTGGAGATTATGATAATTAATCTGCTTGAAAGGCCACGTGATTTTCATGAATTAGGGCCGGGATTAAATTTCGGGGAATAAGGATGTTGTTTCTTTTGGAAATTTTGAAAAGTAAACTCAATTAAAGTCAAATCCAAAATCTTAATTTTAGGGGTGAGAAATATAATGAATCTCAAAGACTATCAAATTCACGAGTTTACGCATACCCGTGACTATCAAATTTTGGGAATAAATATATTGTTTCTTTTGAAAATTTTGAAAAGGAAACTCAATTAAAGTCAAATCCAAAATCTTTATTCTAAGGATGAGCAATGGATCTCAAAGATTGTCAAATTCATAAGTTTATGCATACTCGTGATTGTCAAATTTTGATAATAAGGATGTTGTTTCTTTTGGAAATTTTGAAAAGGAAACTCAATTAAAGTCAAATCCAAAATCTTAATTTTAGAGACAAGCAATATAATGGATCTCAAAGATTGTCAAATTCAAGAGTTTACGCATACTCATAACTGAAATTTTGGGAATAAGAATGTTCTTTCTTTTGGAAATTTTGAAAAGGAAACTCAATTAAAGTCAAATCTAAAATTTTAATCCTAGGGATGAGCAATACAATGGATCTTAAAGGTTGTCAAATTCATAAGTTTACGTATACTTGTGATGTAAACTCCGATTGTGAACTCCAAATGTAAACTCTTATGAGATTATTTTTATCAATAAATAGTTATTAAAAATATATAATTAAATAATTAAAATATAAAATACAACAATTTAATTGGTTTAAATATATTTCAAACCTTAAAATTTTTTTAAAAAATAAATCGATCAAAATTCACATTTCATCATAATAAAAAAATTTCCATGAGATTCATATATATATATATATATATATATATGAAATCACAAAATATAAATCCAAAAAAGTTAACATAAATTTAAGAATAATTTGACACGTTTTTATGAGTTAGATCAAAACACAAAGACCTATTATCAAAAAAAGAAAGAAACACAAAAAACCATAAACTCGGTTAATGAACTCATAAGTTTAACCGAATTTATAATTAGTATAAGTTTAAGAGTAAGTTGATACACTGATACATATTTATAAGCTAAAAATATAATAAATATAAACTTAGTAAGTGAACTTACGAGCTTGACTATAATGAGTATATCAACATCCAATATTAAAGGCATTGGCAAAAAAAAAAAATCCAATATTAAAGGCAATATCAGCAATTGATATCCTTCATTAAGTGGTTTTTTTTATACATTCATACAAAAGAATTGGTTGGCCAAAAAAACGAAGAAGAAGAAATCATACAACAATATTTAAGGAAAGTTTTTGTAGGGCCTGTGCATGGGGAAAGAAACATCTTCATTGATATCTTTTTTAATTTCCAATCTATTTTAGTGCCTCTACCATTAGATCAAGATTTAATGGTTGAGAAATATTATGTAAAAAATGTTATTATAACATCAAATATAATAAACATCATATTTTTACTTAGTATTAAGTCTTAAGACTGTCAAATTCACGAGTGTAAATTTTCTCTCGATTCTCTCTTTTGTAATGGATCAGTCTGTAATGTAATTCCTTGCATGTGGGTGTAATAGACCATTCCGTCAGATCACTGGCACGCCCTAAAAACCTTCAGTATGCTGAATCATATATTCATCAATGGGACCAATCCTTATCGGTTTTATTTCACTTTCTTATTTGTCATACTATTCTCCCCTGTTAATTAATTAATAGACGCATGAACCAACTTAAAATGTCAATTATTAAATATTAAGGCTAATTAAGTAAATAAAAAATATTAAGGTCATCCCTATTTGTGAATGACATTATTAGAACACTGTTATTTTGGCTCAAGAGGCGATACTGCATTATTTAAAGGTCCATGCCTTTATTCTATAAAACTTGAGTTCTTCCTTATTTTGAGCGAAACTAGAAGTTAAATAAGAGTTCTTGCATCTTTCTATTAGTACTTGAGTTATTCTCTTCAAAACTCGAGTCCCAATCTATTAGCTCATCTTAGGTCTCTTAAAACTGGGGGCAAATCTCTCAATAACTCAAGTCAAATTCTTCGATGAATTGTTCTTACTTAAAACCCTCAGTCCACTTTAAGTTCTTGTCACCTGTCACATGAAAACTTGAAGTTAATAATTCCCTCGTAACTCGAGTTGGTCCTTGTTCTTCTCTTGATATGATCTTCATAACTCACTACAAAAAAAAAAGGGTTCATTAGTAGTTAAAAATGTGTATTTGTAGCAGTTTTAACAGCGACAAACGATATTAGTCAACTGCTATAAAATCCACTATTACAAACGGATTTGTAGCAATTCTGAAAAACCACTACTATATTTGTAGTGGTTTATTCCAACTGCTACAGTATTCTCATTTTGATAACACATTATCTGTCAAAATTGTAGCCGTTTTATACCCGCTATAAATGTTGGCGCCACAATTTCAGTGGTGGTAAATGAAAATGAAAATTTGGCTCCATTTTTGTAGCGGTTTATTGAAATAATAATTTTTAAAAAATGGTGCCAAAACTTTGTAGTGGTTTCTAAACCGCTACTAATATCATATGAAATTTTAAAAGTAGCACCAAAAATTTAATTCCATTTTATTTTTAAATTTGTAGCGGTTGTGGTTCTTGAAACCACTACAAATTTTTGTGAAATTTTAAAAAAATTATACAATTATATATCTCCATTTTTATAATATTGAATCAATAGTTTATTATTTAAGTAGTTTAGTTGATAGTAGTTATTACTCTATTCGGTTTTAAATATAAGATAAAGTTGATTTTTTTGGAGAGATTAAGGAAACTATATAGGTTACTTAATTATATCATATGTTGTGTATCATTAGAATATATATCAATTTATTGGTCAAACTAATTAGTTTGGGGGGGAAATGTAAATACTTTAAAGTAATTTAATTAGCTTCTTTAATTTTTTCAAAAAAGTTAACTTTATTTTATATTTAGAACTAGAGGTAGTATTTAAAAAGAATGATTAAATTAAATTGGATAAGTATAAACTTTATATAGGTAATATTATCGATAATATGTAGGTAATAAGAAAATATTATATTGTCTACTATGTGGTAATCATTATGGAAAGAATATTGAAAACGGTGAGGAAATTTCCTTCCATTTCTGCAAAAAAGAAAAATAATGAGAATAAGTATTATGCAAGGAAAAAAATGTTGAAATTAAAGAATTAAACAACTTTTTACCCTAGGCAGGACACCACACTGATCATCAGGTCCTCCCTTAGGGGGCAGGCTCACAGCGCTGAGCATTTTGAACAGCACTATCATCATCGGCAGTAGGAGGCGGTTAGATGACGAACCTAGGGATAGAGGGGACTTGTGGATGCTCCTCGTCAAGGAGCAAGTGACTTCATGACCGTGGCATGTTGTTTGTGATATCCCGCAATTGCGTATGTTGAGTGTAGTAGAAATCGGCCTGCTGCTCCATCTAATAAGCCATCACAACATGTGTCTTAGCAACCTCCGTATGGACCTCGTTAACAGAGTCATCCCTCGAACATCTGACTCTGGATGTCTGTGCTCAACAGTTGCCAGACTCAGAGGCGCTGCTCCTACCTGTAACTGTTGCATCTGCTCCTGCCATTTTATGAAATAATAAATTATTATTATTATTCACAATAAAGTAGTTTTATAAATAATTTAACAATAAATTATTATTATTATAAAGTAATAAATTAACTTACAATGGCTTTCTCTACTTGCTGAGAGGTCGGAGTTCCATCACAGTGTTTATGGGTGATAGTGAATAACTTCCCGTAGTTTGTCTGGTAGTTCTCTTGCTGAGCCTTAAAACAATTAAAACATTAAATTAGTATTATGAATAATAAAACACTAAATTTATAATATGAAATAATCAGCTAAAAGTAATTGACAGTGTAAAAAAATTACCAGCTCACTGTAAGTGACAACAAATGTCTTTGATCCTGCTGTGTGGTGGATCCTCTGCCGCCCTGGATACTTGGTATTCCTCAGAGGAAGAGATGCATAAAATAAACAATATTAAAATTATTTAAAAAAATAAACAATTATGATTATTAAAAACATAAACATTATGAAATTTGTTTTAAAATTGTACTTTTAAATAAATTACCTACCCCTCTGTACTCCTTCTATACTGGATAAAACTCATCTAGTCATTTGGTGGGACGCCGTCTGTAACGTTCTCGATCAGCATCTACAAAGGTATTGTCCCATCCTTATTCATACTATAGAAGAGACGATTCCTCCTATTTCTTCAGCCGTCTCCCATCTTCATCAACATGTACCTCTTCCGGTTGTCCCAAACGGTAAACCTAAGCTGTAAGACAATTGAATAAAAAATAATTAAATACAATTACTTACAAATGATACAATTAATAAATATTAATTAAATAAAATTAACTACAAAATATATAATATAATTAAATATTATTAATTACCTTCACGACCTTGTCTCACGCCAAATCCTTCAGCCCCTTAGGAACGTGCTTCACGTTTTGAAGTGGATGGGGAACCACATCTAATTCGAGCCCAGCTTGTTTAAGTAGCGGTTGAAGAGGTGACCACTGTTCTCGATCGGCTGGATCGTGGCTTTATTCCATGGAGCTACCATGTGTAGTCTCCGGTCCATCTATTGAGACCAGCCATGACCAGCCTCCTCTTGGAAATGTTCCCTTGATCAATTGCACAATTCGCCACATACATTAATTAAATTTTAAAAACATTTAACGTAAGGAATTTCAATATTAAATTTATTAAAATAATAATTAAATTTATCTTGAATCCACACCTCAAACCTCGTTGACTAGGCAAATGACCATCGTGGGTTGTTCTGGTCCCTTACCTTCTCCTTATCTAGGAACCGCTCCATCTTAGTAATAGGAATCCAGAAGTCAAATTCCTCATTCTCATCAAGATTGATGAAAGTAATATCCCCCTCGGGCTGAACTTGTAGCTCTGAAGCAGTTGCCTCCTGTGGGGCCATCTACTGTGGGTCTCCTGGAGGGGCAGTTGCTATAGGGTTCCCTCTTATGGCTGCTGCAGCACGGTCGCCTTCTGTGACAGCATGGGGACATGCCTACCCTCACATTGCCCTCTGCTGCCTCTCCCACTACCCCCTTTATTGATACTCCCCGTCAAAATAGGTCTAGGGGAAGTTCAGCCTCCTTCCCCTTCCCCTTGTCTTGCTCAGAAGTCATAATAGATATAACTATAAGAAAAACAATTAGCACAATTTATGTCAAAATTATAAAATATAGTAAAAAAATGAAATAAAGCACTTAACTTTACTAACCTCGAGTGGTAAACTCTGTAAAATGCTTCGGCAGAATCTCAGATCTTAAGGAAAATCTCAAAGGGCGCATGAGAATTCAAAGTCGCAAAATGAGAAAATGAGGGGTCAGGGCACTTTTATAATGCCTGGATTTGTAGGGTTTAAATAGGAGCTACTACCCCAACCACTACAAATCCAAAAAACCCACTCAGATAACATGAAAATTAGTAGGAGTTACGAATAACCACCACAAATCTACAGACCCTTTGCATTCTGTTAAGGTTATAGGCTATAACTGCTACAAACTTGCAACCTACTTTGTAGCGGTTAACTTTAATCGCTACAAATGTGTGGCTCCTTGCATTCTGTAGCGGTTACTGTGATATTAACCGTTACAAATTAACTGCCACAAAAGTCGGGCCAATTTCTTGCCTTTTGGTGCCAAGCTGGCGTCACGTTTGTAGTGGTTAATATATTAAAACCGCTACAAATGAACCATGGCAAAATTGGTGCCAAATTTTGTAGCATTATGCATTGTAAACCTCTATAAAGCCTGTTCCTTAACCCGCATGCCACTTGGCGCGAGTCAAACTATTGCAAATATGTAGTGGTTTTAAGCAAAATCGCTACAAATACTCACATTTGTAGCAATTTATTTTAACCGCTACAAATTCACCTCTACGAATTGTCATTTTTTTTTTTTGGAGTGACTTGTAGGTATCCTTCTTGTCACTTGCTCACTTAAAAGTTACTGTCTCATAAATCGAGTTCTATAGTTGAAATCTACAAGTTATTTCATATCAAGTCAAAAAAACTTGAATTACACGTTATTCCAAAAACTTATTTTTTGGGTACAATTAAAAGTTTAAGTGAGTTGGGTCCTGGGGCTCACTAGGGCCAGGGTACACCTCCGGGCTCAAAGAATACTTACAAAGATACTTACAGATCACCCATGCCATGTTGTCTTTGTTGTCATTACCTATATACATTAACTTGATATTACCTTCTAGAGATTTCAAGATCCACTGTTAGTATACGTGGAAAATTCAAGTCACCCCCCCTATGAAACTCGAGTTATGCCACTCTGCATTCTTAACAATGTTGCGAAATTTCTTGAATCATCTCTAATCTCACCAATAATTGTTTGAATCCTTTAATTTCCTAAATACAACATAGTGTCTATTAACATATATAAACAAAAGAAAACACATTTTACATGTGATGCAACAACATATTAATCTCAGCAGATTGATTACACAAGAAAGTTATTTTTTTGTTGGAAGCATCTAATGAGAAGCTCAATGTTTAAATGTTGTCTCTAACAAAAGATTAATGTCTCTAACAACTACCCCAGTTTCCTTATTGTATAAATAGAGACACATTCAAGTCGAAGCAACAGCAAACCATCACTAAAATCCGTTGTTACTCTGCTTCAATCGTTGCTCACATAAAATTTTGATCAAACAGTGATCATACTCTCTGTTCTTAAGTGTTTATCATTTGCTTTACTTGTTAGATAGATCATTAATTACGTCTAAGAGAAGCTCAAAATTGTGGAATCTTGAGGGGATTTTCTTATTCTCTTTCTGAGTGTAAAGGGGAATATTTATTGCTAGATTGCAATAGAATTTTGTACTGAGGTGTCCATTTAATTTTGGGGAGTATAATTGAACTCTTAGAAGATATTTTGAGGACTGGACGCAGGTCAGCAGGTCTCGTGGTTTAGACCAAATCAGTATAAATTTGTTGTGTGATACCTCTCACTCCAACTTCACATTTATACTTGTGATTTACTCTTTCTCTATCTCTTTTATTATCTTGGTTATTTGATTGTTAAATTATGTTAAATTTTTATTATCACCCAATTTACCCTCTCTTGAGTGAGTTTTGCAATGACAGTTCCAAACTT
This sequence comes from Inga oerstediana, assembly GCA_963210345.1. Classification (NCBI taxonomy): domain Eukaryota; kingdom Viridiplantae; phylum Streptophyta; class Magnoliopsida; order Fabales; family Fabaceae; genus Inga; species Inga oerstediana. The sequence goes on along the minus strand of OY723401.1, from coordinate 75,762,483 downwards.
ATCCCTATGTCATCCCGCTCAAGAAAAGCTGGCCAGTCCTCTCCTGTCTCGCGAACACCCCAATTGCAATGTAGAATAAAGTTTGACCTAGTTTCTGCACTCCGCGATCTATGGAAGGAGATAGAAAGAATGGAGCATAGAAATGGAATGTATGTGGCTCACTACTCTTGTGTGCTTGATAGTGATGGCTTATATTAAGGAAATAAAAGGATAAAAGGAAGTCATCTATGTGTTTGATCACATATGTGGGATCCTTTTCGGTGGAGGCATAGAGAGAGCGTATATAAGATGAAGGCAATGAGAAGAGGGAAATAGACCTTCTTCTTCATCCCAATATCTCTGTTGTTCTTTGGTAAGACTAAAAGTGGGGTTTGTAGAAGAGAGAGATGAGTCGAATCCATATGGCAAGTCATGTTTGCGATAAAATGTTCAATTAAGGGGTTTGCACCATAGAGTTTATGATACCATATGCTCTTTAGCCAATAGATAAAGGGAAAAAAGCCCATTAACCTTTCTTTTTTGTTAAGATTTTCTTATTATTATTTTTTAACAAGAAAATATTTGTATAATTTTCTTGCAATCCTTTTACTTATCTAATTTAGTAAGAAAATAATTCTTCAAATATTCTCTCAAAGGAAAAGTTTCGCGGATTCTAATATGCATTGAGTATGCAACAAATTAAATCCTATAAAATAAAAGGTTAAAGTTTAATTTTGTCCCTGAATTTAGTTTTTCTTGGGGCTAGGCACCTTAAAGTCAAAGGTAACATAACATGACCCCTCCGTTAAATGTCCGTTATTTTGACCAATAGTTAATCGAGAAAATTATAAATAAATGTCAAAGAGATTAATGTTATTTCTTATCTTTGCAAAAGAGCAAAATATCATTTTGAACCAACCACTTGAACCAAAATACACTAAGCTAGTAATTATTTTTATTTTAATATCTTATTAAAATATTAATATTTTAGTATTTAATAACTAAAACATAATTTTTATTTATTAATCTTCACACAAAATTCACAAGTCAAATTTTGAGATTTACAAATCTTTTGGAAATTTACAATTCAACTATTGCATATGTTATCTATAAGTTAATAGGTTATAATTTATAATTCTTCTTCCAAAATGTTCAAGTGTTCTTTTAAAGAATTTACAGCTCAACTAATATATATGGGATTTATAGGTAACAGTGTTTTACACACCAGCTGTATTGTAAATTAAAATAGTATGATAAATTATAATTTTTCCTCTAGTAAGTTATCCTTAAGAAATTTACAACAATTTAGTGTGGGAAAAAAACAGAGTCTCTAACAAATTTATACATTTTTTGAGAATTTGTATATCTCAAAAAGTTGAATTGTAAATTGTGTATGAAGATTTATAAATATTATTTTTTACAAGTGATTTACATATGGTACAGAGTGGTACATCTAAAACTAAATCTTATAAATAGAAGATATCAACATCCAGAGATCTATTCCTATTTGAAGCAACCAATGAATTGTTTTCATAACATAACACTTGCAACAATAAAAGATAGTGAATATAGAAAACAATGAATCGACATCATAGTTTTAGTCTGATTTATCACACCTTTCAACTATAATCTTAATCAAAGCTACATGAATAGTTTTTTTATTATGATTTGCACCAATAATAACAGAAGTTCTTCGATGGAGTTTTTCTATTCCACATAGAAGAGTGTGTTCTGCCGTCATTTGCCCCCAATCACAGAAACTTGCCACTTACCACCCTTACACACACTCTGAGAGAGAGAGAGAGAGATGCACTCTGCTGGCACGTTCATTTTCCTTTTCTAGCAGGTTTCTCAGTGTCAGAACTCTCAGAATCAGATTGATTATTTAAGTTCTGACGTTATAGGCATAAAAACTTCAAAAAAAAATTTAGTGCCGTTGTCAGTTATCAGCTATGGGAACAGACTGGAATGGAATACGTTACAAATATCTACTCGGTCTTCTCATGTCAGCAACTCATCAGAGTACTCTAGATTAAAAGAGTTTTATTTTAACCACGACCCCTTGGATCTGCTAACTCGGGTGGTTCAACTTAATTAATAATTTCATGTTCAAATTTTAGCATGCAGTTATGATAGTTATGATAATTACTTGAAGGTAATGAAATTCTCCTATTCACCGGTGGAAAAATCACTTTTAAGACCGGTTAAAAAAGACATTTTAGACCAGTTTTCGATCCAGTCTTGATACAGCCGGTCTAAAAAGTCTTCTACTTTTTAGACCGGTTATGGAACCGGTCTTAAAAAAACTTTTTAAGACCGGTTATTATAAAACCGGTCTAAAAATAAATATTTTTAGACCGGTTATAATAGGAACCGGTCTTAATTAATAAAATTTTAGATCGGTTTTTATGAAACCATATGCATGTAATTGCTCAAAACTCTCTTCTCCTACATCACAAATAATATCCTCTATTCGATCATCCGTATCCGTGTCATTATCATCAAAGTTCACTCCCCCTGTTGAGATGAACTTGGCATTTCTAATTCTTCACCATGCCATACCCACACTGTATAACTCTTACAGAATCCTTCATAAATTAAATGTGTATATATATCTACAGTACTTAGTCGCTTCTCATTCAAACATACTACACAAGGGCAATAAAACTTTCCACTACCATCATCAGCATGTCTACTAGCAAAGTCTAAAAAACCCCTCACCCAATTATCATATTCAACACTTGTCCGTTTAGCGTCTATCCAACTATGATCCATATATATATCTCAACACTTCTAGCACCCTATATCCAACAAGAAAAGGATAGACAAAAAAACAACAATAATAGAGTTTTAGATATTTCAACGAAATTAACGGGCACCATTTAAAACTAGTATTGTTTTAACAAACCAATAACACTAACAATAATCAAACAACTAAAACAGAACATAAAGTGGTATTAATTCAAAAAGTCATAGCATATTAATTATAAAACAACGAGAAGTGTTCAAATTAAAGCAACAACAAGAACTTTAATTTTTTTTCAGATTACATTTAAGTGCTCAAATTAAAGCAACAACAAGAACTTTTCATTGAACATTATTAATTATAAAACAACGTACAACTAAATAACAGATCGATCGAACACTAACCTGAATGAAGACCAAGGAGTGAGTTTCAACCTAAAGTCACGGTGGCGTCGACTGAGGTTAAAATGAAGTCCTCAAATTCATGGCACTGACAAAGGGAAGTCAAATCAGAGGAGAATGGTCACTGCGCTGCGGAGATTAGAGGTCGCGGCGGAGAAGACTGACGATAATCAAAGAACAGCGACGACGAACACAGCAACGGAAGCGGTAATGACGGAGGAGACTTGAGCAAATGAGGGACGGGACGCCATGGACGAGTTCAAAACAAGCACAGACAGAGGTCACAGAGAAATGGCAAAGAGAGAAGAAAGGGTTCACAGAGCGCGCGATCTGGGCGCGGGAGGAAAAATAAGTGTGAAAAATCTTACCTTTAAAACCGGTCTTAAAAGAGGAAAAATTCACCTTTAAGACTGGTTTGTACAAAAACCGGTCTTAAATGTAACACATTTAAGACCAGTTGTGAAAAGAACCGGTGTACATTTAAGACCGGTTTTGCCCACAACCGGCCTTAAAAAGTAATCGCATTTTGAATTTAAAATTTTTAACATTTAAGACCGGTTGACATATAAATCGGTCTTAAATGTTAAAAATTTTAGACCGGTTTTAATACAAAACCGGTCTTAAATATTTAACATTTAAGACCGGTTTATATTTAAACCGGTCTTAAATGTTAAAAAATTTTAAATGCGTAAAATTTTAAGACTTTAAGATCGATTTTTTTTATAACCGGCATAAATAAATTTTTTAAGACCTGTTTTTTTAAGAACCGGTCTAAGAAGTTCAATATAATTACAAAACTGCCACCGCGTAAATTTTTAAGACCTTATCCGCTAAAACCGTCTAAATGTGATGTAATATCCCGAATTTTGGGATTGGAAGCTTTGGAATAAGCCTAAATTGAGTGGATTACTAAGCCCCGATTTAGTAGATGTCCCAAATATATTTCCTAATGATTCTAATATCTTTGGGGTATTAAGAAAGTAAAATGATAAATTTTGGAGAAAGTAATTATGTTTTCGATAAAATCGCCTATGAGGCAGTGAGCTTATCATAAGGTTTTGGAAGACTAAATGATAAGTAAAAATTATGAAATTTTACAGGATGAAAGTATACATCCTAAGCTTTAATTTGATAGGTCATATGAATCAATTAGAGCTATACACAAAAAGATATGAATTTTTGAAGTTAGCCCAGAAAAACTGGAAAGTTTCTGAAACAATATGCAAAGATTGAAATTCTGGGAATTTTGTGATTCCATTAAGCAAAAGTCTATATTTTTCCTTGAAACTAGACTCAATAAGGGTTCTATAGGCTTTGGAATCACCTCATTTCGATTTTTCTAGAATTAGTTATGATTTGTCAAAGTTTGGGCAGAAATCTGCCAGAATTTTGTAAAAATCCGAAAATTGAGAAATTATCAAATAAATAAAATATAATATTAGATATTAAAATAAAAAGTCATCATCTTCCTCCCTAGCTCATTTCTGACGTTCAGCAAGCTGCATATAGAGAGAGAAGGTGTGGAATTGTAGAGAGAGAAAGGAGAAGAAAAATCACAAGGTAAGCCGATTTCTCCGACGATTTCGCTCCTAGCGCGTATAACTCCGATCCTAAACTACTCCTCTTTGTTCTTTAAGGTTTGGAAAGCTCAAATTTGGTGTTTTCAAAGTTAGGGTTTTCTGCCATTTTTGGGAAAATCTTGTTGGAGCTTGAGGTAACTTCCAAACCTTCGTATATTGACTATTCTAGCTGCTGTGGGCAATTTAATCGGTGAAATTTCGCCGGATTGCCATTGGTTTTAATTTTTGGAAATCGGTTTCCCTAGGGGTTATGCTGCCCAAATTGATACTAAATGGTAGTTGTAACCTAATGGAATAGTCAATAAAGTGGTTAGGAGTAGAAAGGAACGTGTTTACGGAGCCGAAACCGAAAAACCCCGATTTTCCCTAGAAAACCCATATATTTCGGTCCTGGGTCTAAATGGGTCTTAGAGTTGGATTTTCAATGATTTTATGGTTCCATTGGATTCAGGAGGGAAAATTAGGTGGGGTTACAGTTGGGCACTTTTTCGGAAAAGGCCGAGAAAGCATAATTACGGAAACGTCCCTAAAACCCTAAAAGTAGGGCTGCCAAGGGCAATTTCGTAATTTTACATTGAATTTGATAATTCCGAGTTCGGAAATGGATTCTCTGGGTTAAAATATGTCAGGATAGCCCAGGTTAGAATTTCGAGAAAAGTACAGCCGGACCGGGTATGATGGGGCCGGGTCCCCGGGGGTATTTTAGTAATTTTTCAAGATAGACTCATATAACCCCCAGAAACACTATGGAAGTATCTAAATAGTACATTTGACATTGTAGGATGGAATATGGAGGTCGAGCTGTTGGCACGCTTTACGATGCACGCGTTTCGAGGCGGAAAAGGGTTAAGGTAGGGGACTTACCTTACTTGCATGTATTTGATATCTTTGCTTGTGTAATGATGTATGTGATTGCTTTACTTGATTGTGTAGAGCATATTTGAATAAATGAAGCTCTGTTTCTGTTTTCGCTGTGGCCATAGTCTTGTTGTATGAAACATTGAGAATGCAGAAATGTCATTATGGGGCATACATCTAGATAAAGCTAATATGTCATACACATAGCATCAATCATGCATGCATTATGGTATCTGTTTCCTACTGAGATTCTCTCGAATCTCACCCTCCCCTACCAACAATTTAGACAGGAGAAGACAAAAGATATGTTGAGAGTAAAGAACAGAACTACACGAGGGGATTGCAGTGGCGGAACAAAGTTAGGAATATGTCTCTGTTTTACTGGGATGGGTTTAGATACCCTAGTAGCCTTGTACGGCTACATTATTTGAATTTATCAGGTATGAACCCCTCGGGGGATATTATGTAATTATGTACATATTATCAGTATAGTTATGTTATTCCTGTGTTGCCTACCGAACCGCATATCGTTTTCCGCTAATACTCTGGTAAATGTGAAATTAAAATAAGGGCGTGACATTTTGGTATCAGAGCAAGGATTCTGGCCACAGAATTGTCTGCTCAGAGTAAGTGCGGTGGTTCTGGCAACAGGATGGTATACTGATAAGGTCTTGATTACACAGTGATAGGAAATATGCATGGACAGAAAGTACCAAAGGAGGGTATCTTTCCTATTTATGAATCTTCCCTAAGAAATGGCGAGTACTGAAGGGCCGCTAGTGGTGCAATACTAGACGAGAATGGTCTAAGGATATTGCGGAACCCGAGGAAGTGGGTACGGCCAAGGCCAATGTGCGGTCCACACTCAATATTTTGGTGACCGGAGATAGCCGGCACGTCTTTTGAGGCGAGAGTAGTCACAGGGTACTCGTGGACGGAAACAGTAGAAGCCGGTATCGACATTTGGGCACGGGTACAAAAGAGTTAAGTGTGCTCAACCCAGGGAAATCCCAGGATGGGTGACCCCTGGGAAGTGATTTTATAGGGTCATGAAGATTTGAGACATACTAATTGTCTTAAGGTTTCTCCATGACTAATGATTATTTATGTTAGATGATTTAAATGGTGTGACAGGGGGGATTTACCAAATTTGATGAATAGTGCCTATGGGTACATCGAACATTGTGCGTTCAGGTACATCGAATATAGTGCATATGGGTACATTGAGTATGATCGAGCATGGTACCTACAGGTACACTGAACTGCATATTGTTATTCTGATTCAGATCGATAACAAGTGGTATGTAATGATCAATGATTATCAGGAAGGTTATCCAAGAAAGGCCAATGTAGTAACTATAATCTCTCATACACTATGTGATAGTTAATATGTTGTATGTTCTGTATTCTGTGATATGAACACGTGCCTAGGGCACATTACCTAGCTGTGGTCTAGGACCTAGCTGAGGTACACTGATCTTACCTAGCTGTAGTCGGTGACTCGGCTGAGGTACACGTAAGGGTTTCAACTGGATGGTTGGCCCTGAATTTTGTGTACACACACGGATTGTTGTTTTAACTGGGTGTTTGGCCCTGAACTTTGTGTACACACACGAATTGATGTAATTTTCATTTTACACTATATGGTGCATGACATATTTATCTATCACATTTTCTATGGATGATTGTGGGTTACTATAGAGAGCCATGTGGTGTGAATAAAAAGGCATCCTACCCGACGAGGCTGCTAGCCACGTCTTAAGGGACTCGAGTATGAGGCCAAGAAGGGCCATGGGTGTGACAATAATAAAAAAGGGATGAGATGTTTATATCGAAATTTCCCATAACTCGGCATTATGCATGGGATGATGATTGTGAGAGGAGCTTCAGAGAGCTGATGATGAAAATTTATTAAAGTACCAACACTGATAATCCCAGATCCATAATGGGCCTTTGTTGTCTTCACTGATGCCAGATGGCATGGATTGGGAAGGGAATTGAATTCCCAGATGCGAGCAGGCATATATCGAGATGATAATTGAGCCGAGTGAGGGCATACGCATCTCGTCAGCTGAAGCTTCGGAAATTGAACTATTCCATCCATAATCTTGAGTTGATGATAAGAATGTTTGTATTGAATCAAGAAACGTTGCCTTTATGGCATAATTGTGGAGTTGTACTGCAACCACAAAGATTGAAAGTTCTGATCGGAAAGGGCTACCTACGGTGAAATTTGATCGGAGAGGGCTACCTACGGTGAAATCTGATCGGAGAGGGCTACCTAAGGAAAGTTCTGACCGGAAGGGGGCTGACCAGGTGTATGGGCGCCTGTGTGAAGCACCGAGTATAAAACCCTAGAGTGCAGCCACCGTGACGATGAACCCTAGAGTGCAGCTACCGTGATGATAAACCCGCGAGTACAGCCACCATGATGACTAATCCTAGAGTACAGCTGCCATGAAGTTGAATCGTAGAGTAGGGCTACGAAAACATTGGCCCTTAATGATGGTGCATTGTAATGAATCCCACAGTGAATGTGTTTTCTTGAAATAAGAGTTTATATGGATCAAAATGATTCAAGTTCAAATGGGTAAAGAGTGGGCACAGAGGAATATAGATTATGGGTGTTGTTGAGTATCATGGGAGGTTCCTATAGGACTCCTATTAAATCTTCCTGATAATATTAAAGCTCATATGAGGAGATAGACCTCAGAGTAGATAGCGGAAGTATGACGAATCTAGGTGCAATTTCGAACTTACAAGAGGGGTTGATGTTCGCACCATTGTTGATCATCCCAAAACATAATATGGCCTTGATGGTCAATAGTGTTACAGTATATGTGATGAACAGTATTACACCCTGAGTGGTGTACAATATTACATCCTGCGTGGTGTACAGTATTAAACCCTGCGTGGTGTACAGTATGATGACCTATATGGTCAACAGTCACACAACCTTTGTAGTTTGTGGTGACACATGTGAACTGGAATTGGGATGAACCCTAGTGTAGTAGGGTAGAATGGTGGCGAATACCTCTCAACAGCACCAGTGATAACAATCCCAGATCAATAGTCGACCTTTACGGTCTACACAGATGCAAGTAGGCATGGATTGGGATGTGTTCTGATGCAACAAGGTCAAGTAGAGGCATGAGCATCTCCATAGCTGTAGCCTCACAGAATGAATCATCCACTTGTGATATAGTGCAAACAGTGGATGGTCACATAGTGAATAGTGCATATCGTATGGCTAGTAAATAGTGCACACAATACGGCCAATAAGGGTTAAATAGTCATTTGATCCTGAACACCGAATAGGTAGGCATAACTTACAGAAAGTGTACAGGTTTGTACAAGGCGGTAAGACCCGATGTGCAAGGTTGCATAGGGCGGTGTCTCTGGGCTGTAAGACATGTGTGTTTAGTACTGTGGTTGATGCCTAGTGCGATGACATTAGACCAATGTGTCTAAGGTAATGTTTTGAGGTTGGCAGAACATCCAAATTGTACCAGGTTGTAGCGAAGGCTGTAAGACCAGTGTGACCAAACGTTTTGGTTTCCAATGGTACCATGTCTCACATGAGGCACGATATTCTACCATGGGAGGAACCTAACGAAGTGAACCATGGTCGGCTCACTAGCCCAACAGACCTCGTTAAGGGGGTGAGGGACATCCAATAGGCCTCATTAAGGGGGTGAGGATTGGGCCGTTAAAAAAAAAGTGATCGTGTGAATTCGGGTAAAGTCTCGAAGAGGCTATAAGGCCTATGGAATCAAGCGTTGTGGGAACCTGTGTTTGATTACACGCTACATACTGTGTACAGAATAGATGATAAATGCTGAATGCTATCTGAGATTAGTAATAGAAGTATGACTACGGTGTTACATGACTTTTGAGCTTGCATGGGATAATAAAATGAGATAGGATTAATCCCTAAGTTGTAGACGTTCAAATTTCGAGGACGAAATTTATTGAACGGGGGGAGAAATGTAATATCCCGAATTTTGGGATTGGAAGCTTTGGAATAAGCCTAAATTGAGTGGACTACTAAGCCCCGATTTAGTAGATGTCCCAAATATATTTCCTAATGATTCTAATATCTTTGGGGTATTAAGAAAGTAAAATGATAAATTTTGGAGAAAGTAATTATGTTTTCGATAAAATCGCCTATGAGGCAGTGAGCTTATCATAAGGTTTTGGAAGACTAAATGATAAGTAAAAATTATGAAATTTTACAGGATGAAAGTATACATCCTAAGCTTTAATTTGATAGGTCATATGAATCAATTAGAGCTATACACAAAAAGATATGAATTTTTGAAGTTAGCCCAGAAAAACTGGAAAGTTTCTGAAACAATATGCAAAGATTGAAATTCTGGGACTTTTGTGATTCCATTAAGCAAAAGTCTATATTTTTCCTTGAAACTAGACTCAATAAGGGTTCTATAGGCTTTGGAATCACCTCATTTCGATTTTTCTAGAATTAGTTATGATTTTTCAAAGTTTGGGCAGAAATCTGCCAGAATTTTGTAAAAATCCGAAAATTGAGAAATTATCAAATAAATAAAATATAATATTAGATATTAAAATAAAAAGTCATCATCTTCCTCCCTAGCTCATTTCTGACGTTCAGCAAGCTGCATATAGAGAGAGAAGGTGTGGAATTGTAGAGAGAGAAAGGAGAAGAAAAATCACAAGGTAAGCCGATTTCTCCGACGATTTCGCTCCTAGCGCGTATAACTCCGATCCTAAACTACTCCTCTTTGTTCTTTAAGGTTTGGAAAGCTCAAATTTGGTGTTTTCAAAGTTAGGGTTTTCTGCCATTTTTGGGAAAATCTTGTTGGAGCTTGAGGTAACTTCCAAACCTTCGTATATTGACTATTCTAGCTGCTGTGGGCAATTTAATCGGTGAAATTTCGCCGGATTGCCATTGGTTTTAATTTTTGGAAATCGGTTTCCCTAGGGGTTATGCTGCCCAAATTGATACTAAATGGTAGTTGTAACCTAATGGAATAGTCAATAAAGTGGTTAGGAGTAGAAAGGAACGTGTTTACGGAGCCGAAACCGAAAAACCCCGATTTTCCCTAGAAAACCCATATATTTCGGTCCTGGGTCTAAATGGGTCTTAGAGTTGGATTTTCAATGATTTTATGGTTCCATTGGATTCAGGAGGGAAAATTAGGTGGGGTTACAGTTGGGCACTTTTTCGGAAAAGGCCGAGAAAGCATAATTACGGAAACGTCCCTAAAACCCTAAAAGTAGGGCTGCCAAGGGCAATTTCGTAATTTTACATTGAATTTGATAATTCCGAGTTCGGAAATGGATTCTCTGGGTTAAAATATGTCAGGATAGCCCAGGTTAGAATTTCGAGAAAAGTACAGCCGGACCGGGTATGATGGGGCCGGGTCCCCGGGGGTATTTTAGTAATTTTTCAAGATAGACTCATATAACCCCCAGAAACACTATGGAAGTATCTAAATAGTACATTTGACATTGTAGGATGGAATATGGAGGTCGAGCTGTTGGCACGCTTTACGATGCACGCGTTTCGAGGCGGAAAAGGGTTAAGGTAGGGGACTTACCTTACTTGCATGTATTTGATATCTTTGCTTGTGTAATGATGTATGTGATTGCTTTACTTGATTGTGTAGAGCATATTTGAATAAATGAAGCTCTGTTTCTGTTTTCGCTGTGGCCATAGTCTTGTTGTATGAAACATTGAGAATGCAGAAATGTCATTATGGGGCATACATCTAGATAAAGCTAATATGTCATACACATAGCATCAATCATGCATGCATTATGGTATCTGTTTCCTACTGAGATTCTCTCGAATCTCACCCTCCCCTACCAACAATTTAGACAGGAGAAGACAAAAGATATGTTGAGAGTAAAGAACAGAACTACACGAGGGGATTGCAGTGGCGGAACAAAGTTAGGAATATGTCTCTGTTTTACTGGGATGGGTTTAGATACCCTAGTAGCCTTGTACGGCTACATTATTTGAATTTATCAGGTATGAACCCCTCGGGGGATATTATGTAATTATGTACATATTATCAGTATAGTTATGTTATTCCTGTGTTGCCTACCGAACCGCATATCGTTTTCCGCTAATACTCTGGTAAATGTGAAATTAAAATAAGGGCGTGACATTTTGGTATCAGAGCAAGGATTCTGGCCACAGAATTGTCTGCTCAGAGTAAGTGCGGTGGTTCTGGCAACAGGATGGTATACTGATAAGGTCTTGATTACACAGTGATAGGAAATATGCATGGACAGAAAGTACCAAAGGAGGGTATCTTTCCTATTTATGAATCTTCCCTAAGAAATGGCGAGTACTGAAGGGCCGCTAGTGGTGCAATACTAGACGAGAATGGTCTAAGGATATTGCGGAACCCGAGGAAGTGGGTACGGCCAAGGCCAATGTGCGGTCCACACTCAATATTTTGGTGACCGGAGATAGCCGGCACGTCTTTTGAGGCGAGAGTAGTCACAGGGTACTCGTGGACGGAAACAGTAGAAGCCGGTATCGACATTTGGGCACGGGTACAAAAGAGTTAAGTGTGCTCAACCCAGGGAAATCCCAGGATGGGTGACCCCTGGGAAGTGATTTTATAGGGTCATGAAGATTTGAGACATACTAATTGTCTTAAGGTTTCTCCATGACTAATGATTATTTATGTTAGATGATTTAAATGGTGTGACAGGGGGGATTTACCAAATTTGATGAATAGTGCCTATGGGTACATCGAACATTGTGCGTTCAGGTACATCGAATATAGTGCATATGGGTACATTGAGTATGATCGAGCATGGTACCTACAGGTACACTGAACTGCATATTGTTATTCTGATTCAGATCGATAACAAGTGGTATGTAATGATCAATGATTATCAGGAAGGTTATCCAAGAAAGGCCAATGTAGTAACTATAATCTCTCATACACTATGTGATAGTTAATATGTTGTATGTTCTGTATTCTGTGATATGAACACGTGCCTAGGGCACATTACCTAGCTGTGGTCTAGGACCTAGCTGAGGTACACTGATCTTACCTAGCTGTAGTCGGTGACTCGGCTGAGGTACACGTAAGGGTTTCAACTGGATGGTTGGCCCTGAATTTTGTGTACACACACGGATTGTTGTTTTAACTGGGTGTTTGGCCCTGAACTTTGTGTACACACACGAATTGATGTAATTTTCATTTTACACTATATGGTGCATGACATATTTATCTATCACATTTTCTATGGATGATTGTGGGTTACTATAGAGAGCCATGTGGTGTGAATAAAAAGGCATCCTACCCGACGAGGCTGCTAGCCACGTCTTAAGGGACTCGAGTATGAGGCCAAGAAGGGCCATGGGTGTGACAATAATAAAAAAGGGATGAGATGTTTATATCGAAATTTCCCATAACTCGGCATTATGCATGGGATGATGATTGTGAGAGGAGCTTCAGAGAGCTGATGATGAAAATTTATTAAAGTACCAACACTGATAATCCCAGATCCATAATGGGCCTTTGTTGTCTTCACTGATGCCAGATGGCATGGATTGGGAAGGGAATTGAATTCCCAGATGCGAGCAGGCATATATCGAGATGATAATTGAGCCGAGTGAGGGCATACGCATCTCGTCAGCTGAAGCTTCGGAAATTGAACTATTCCATCCATAATCTTGAGTTGATGATAAGAATGTTTGTATTGAATCAAGAAACGTTGCCTTTATGGCATAATTGTGGAGTTGTACTGCAACCACAAAGATTGAAAGTTCTGATCGGAAAGGGCTACCTACGGTGAAATTTGATCGGAGAGGGCTACCTACGGTGAAATCTGATCGGAGAGGGCTACCTAAGGAAAGTTCTGACCGGAAGGGGGCTGACCAGGTGTATGGGCGCCTGTGTGAAGCACCGAGTATAAAACCCTAGAGTGCAGCCACCGTGACGATGAACCCTAGAGTGCAGCTACCGTGATGATAAACCCGCGAGTACAGCCACCATGATGACTAATCCTAGAGTACAGCTGCCATGAAGTTGAATCGTAGAGTAGGGCTACGAAAACATTGGCCCTTAATGATGGTGCATTGTAATGAATCCCACAGTGAATGTGTTTTCTTGAAATAAGAGTTTATATGGATCAAAATGATTCAAGTTCAAATGGGTAAAGAGTGGGCACAGAGGAATATAGATTATGGGTGTTGTTGAGTATCATGGGAGGTTCCTATAGGACTCCTATTAAATCTTCCTGATAATATTAAAGCTCATATGAGGAGATAGACCTCAGAGTAGATAGCGGAAGTATGACGAATCTAGGTGCAATTTCGAACTTACAAGAGGGGTTGATGTTCGCACCATTGTTGATCATCCCAAAACATAATATGGCCTTGATGGTCAATAGTGTTACAGTATATGTGATGAACAGTATTACACCCTGAGTGGTGTACAATATTACATCCTGCGTGGTGTACAGTATTAAACCCTGCGTGGTGTACAGTATGATGACCTATATGGTCAACAGTCACACAACCTTTGTAGTTTGTGGTGACACATGTGAACTGGAATTGGGATGAACCCTAGTGTAGTAGGGTAGAATGGTGGCGAATACCTCTCAACAGCATCAGTGATAACAATCCCAGATCAATAGTCGACCTTTACGGTCTACACAGATGCAAGTAGGCATGGATTGGGATGTGTTCTGATGCAACAAGGTCAAGTAGAGGCATGAGCATCTCCATAGCTGTAGCCTCACAGAATGAATCATCCACTTGTGATATAGTGCAAACAGTGGATGGTCACATAGTGAATAGTGCATATCGTATGGCTAGTAAATAGTGCACACAATACGGCCAATAAGGGTTAAATAGTCATTTGATCCTGAACACCGAATAGGTAGGCATAACTTACAGAAAGTGTACAGGTTTGTACAAGGCGGTAAGACCCGATGTGCAAGGTTGCATAGGGCGGTGTCTCTGGGCTGTAAGACATGTGTGTTTAGTACTGTGGTTGATGCCTAGTGCGATGACATTAGACCAATGTGTCTAAGGTAATGTTTTGAGGTTGGCAGAACATCCAAATTGTACCAGGTTGTAGCGAAGGCTGTAAGACCAGTGTGACCAAACGTTTTGGTTTCCAATGGTACCATGTCTCACATGAGGCACGATATTCTACCATGGGAGGAACCTAACGAAGTGAACCATGGTCGGCTCACTAGCCCAACAGACCTCGTTAAGGGGGTGAGGGACATCCAATAGGCCTCATTAAGGGGGTGAGGATTGGGCCGTTAAAAAAAAAGTGATCGTGTGAATTCGGGTAAAGTCTCGAAGAGGCTATAAGGCCTATGGAATCAAGCGTTGTGGGAACCTGTGTTTGATTACACGCTACATACTGTGTACAGAATAGATGATAAATGCTGAATGCTATCTGAGATTAGTAATAGAAGTATGACTACGGTGTTACATGACTTTTGAGCTTGCATGGGATAATAAAATGAGATAGGATTAATCCCTAAGTTGTAGACGTTCAAATTTCGAGGACGAAATTTATTGAACGGGGGGAGAAATGTAATATCCCGAATTTTGGGATTGGAAGCTTTGGAATAAGCCTAAATTGAGTGGACTACTAAGCCCCGATTTAGTAGATGTCCCAAATATATTTCCTAATGATTCTAATATCTTTGGGGTATTAAGAAAGTAAAATGATAAATTTTGGAGAAAGTAATTATGTTTTCGATAAAATCGCCTATGAGGCAGTGAGCTTATCATAAGGTTTTGGAAGACTAAATGATAAGTAAAAATTATGAAATTTTACAGGATGAAAGTATACATCCTAAGCTTTAATTTGATAGGTCATATGAATCAATTAGAGCTATACACAAAAAGATATGAATTTTTGAAGTTAGCCCAGAAAAACTGGAAAGTTTCTGAAACAATATGCAAAGATTGAAATTCTGGGACTTTTGTGATTCCATTAAGCAAAAGTCTATATTTTTCCTTGAAACTAGACTCAATAAGGGTTCTATAGGCTTTGGAATCACCTCATTTCGATTTTTCTAGAATTAGTTATGATTTTTCAAAGTTTGGGCAGAAATCTGCCAGAATTTTGTAAAAATCCGAAAATTGAGAAATTATCAAATAAATAAAATATAATATTAGATATTAAAATAAAAAGTCATCATCTTCCTCCCTAGCTCATTTCTGACGTTCAGCAAGCTGCATATAGAGAGAGAAGGTGTGGAATTGTAGAGAGAGAAAGGAGAAGAAAAATCACAAGGTAAGCCGATTTCTCCGACGATTTCGCTCCTAGCGCGTATAACTCCGATCCTAAACTACTCCTCTTTATTCTTTAAGGTTTGGAAAGCTCAAATTTGGTGTTTTCAAAGTTAGGGTTTTCTGCCATTTTTGGGAAAATCTTGTTGGAGCTTGAGGTAACTTCCAAACCTTCGTATATTGACTATTCTAGCTGCTGTGGGCAATTTAATCGGTGAAATTTCGCCGGATTGCCATTGGTTTTAATTTTTGGAAATCGGTTTCCCTAGGGGTTATGCTGCCCAAATTGATACTAAATGGTAGTTGTAACCTAATGGAATAGTCAATAAAGTGGTTAGGAGTAGAAAGGAACGTGTTTACAGAGCCGAAACCGAAAAACCCCGATTTTCCCTAGAAAACCCATATATTTCGGTCCTGGGTCTAAATGGGTCTTAGAGTTGGATTTTCAATGATTTTATGGTTCCATTGGATTCAGGAGGGAAAATTAGGTGGGGTTACAGTTGGGCACTTTTTCGGAAAAGGCCGAGAAAGCATAATTACGGAAACGTCCCTAAAACCCTAAAAGTATGGCTGCCAAGGGCAATTTCGTAATTTTACATTGAATTTGATAATTCCGAGTTCGGAAATGGATTCTCTGGGTTAAAATATGTCAGGATAGCCCAGGTTAGAATTTCGAGAAAAGTACAGCCGGACCGGGTATGATGGGGCCGGGTCCCCGGGGGTATTTTAGTAATTTTTCAAGATAGACTCATATAACCCCCAGAAACACTATGGAAGTATCTAAATAGTACATTTGACATTGTAGGATGGAATATGGAGGTCGAGCTGTTGGCACGCTTTACGATGCACGCGTTTCGAGGCGGAAAAGGGTTAAGGTAGGGGACTTACCTTACTTGCATGTATTTGATATCTTTGCTTGTGTAATGATGTATGTGATTGCTTTACTTGATTGTGTAGAGCATATTTGAATAAATGAAGCTCTGTTTCTGTTTTCGCTGTGGCCATAGTCTTGTTGTATGAAACATTGAGCATGCAGAAATGTCATTATGGGGCATACATCTAGATAAAGCTAATATGTCATACACATAGCATCAATCATGCATGCATTATGGTATCTGTTTCCTACTGAGATTCTCTCGAATCTCACCCTCCCCTACCAACAATTTAGACAGGAGAAGACAAAAGATATGTTGAGAGTAAAGAACAGAACTACACGAGGGGATTGCAGTGGCGGAACAAAGTTAGGAATATGTCTCTGTTTTACTGGGATGGGTTTAGATACCCTAGTAGCCTTGTACGGCTACATTATTTGAATTTATCAGGTATGAACCCCTCGGGGGATATTATGTAATTATGTACATATTATCAGTATAGTTATGTTATTCCTGTGTTGCCTACCGAACCGCATATCGTTTTCCGCTAATACTCTGGTAAATGTGAAATTAAAATAAGGGTGTGACATGTGACGGTCTAAAAAGGGTTTTTTTCAGTAGTGATTATAGGCTTACATTTTCGTAAACCAGGTTCCTGTGAAAAAAGTTTTGTTTCATAATAAAATTTTTCTTAATTGATTATATTGTTTGCCAAGGATATTAGAAGTCAAGAGCCTCATCAGCAGAATCAAACCTCAATAGCTCCCCATTATTTTTAATTTATAAACATAAGAAGAAGATATGTAAGATTGTCAGTAACACGATAATAACCATTAATTCAATACATACAACTGGCAAAAAAAAAAAATTCAATATATACGTGTGCCCGCTGTACAGTGTCTACTCTCTCACCTGGCAAGAGGCATAAAAGCCAAAAAAGAAGTGAAAAGTGCAAATTAAACAGAAAAAGTTAGAAGACACGTCATCCAAATTCATATTTATTTGAGTCGAGTGACAAATATAAATTTAATTACTGCATGCAATACTTTTCTTAATAGGCTAGAATTTAGTGCATCCCTTAAAGGACAGCAATTTCTACACTTTTCTATTCCTTTCCAAACTCAACTTGCATGCAAGCTTTAAGTTTAATATAACCATTACAACCATTCATATAAAATTTAGAACGCTCAATAAAAAAAAATCATATTATCAACTACTTAATTATGAATAATGAGTATATCTAGACCCGAGCTAGTTTCTGCGCACACACACACACACATATATATATAGGGGTGCTATCTTTAATTGATATTTTTATTAAAAATATATTTAGAAACTATTACTGATTTACTGTGTAAATTTCGGTTTGTCTCATTGGAAGAGGATTTTTGTGCCGGCCTACTACATCTAAGAAAGGATTAGGATGCTTCAGTGAATATATTATGTAGCCGTCTAAACCGGGTATGAAATAGCTAGCTCTGCACTTGATATACCTATAGAGACTTTGACTCAAACAAAACAAGCAGCAAGGTAGATTCAATATTATTTATTATTTTGATTTGAAATTTTTGTGACGAAGAAAAAGATATCGAAAATAAAAACAGTGATTGTGTATTATTATGTTTATTTACTTCACACACAGTCATTTTGCCTCACGATTATGGGAAACGACTACAAGGATATTGGAATATATTAATGATTAATGGTAACAAAGAAGATTAGCTATATATACCATTCTGATCCTATTTATAAGTCTTTTTTAACTAATTCTCACATGCCAAGAAGAGTTGCTTTACTCATTAACCATAGGCTAAATTTTCAATCTTGCCCTTATCTATGATTGGTTCCAAAAGTCAACATGAATAAATTCTTTTTGTTTATTGCAATTAATAGAGATAAAAAAATACAAAAAACATTTACTATCCTGAAACTGGATTTATAAATGGGACCAAATTTTTTAGTAAAAAAAGACTTATAAATAAGACCGGAGTGGTATTGAACATCTTTAGCTCTTATATAATCTTACCTTGGCTTTTCATAGTGGCTTCATTAATTATTGAACAAAATTAAATGTACATATTGCATTTTTTATTCTCCAAATATAAATTTAATTCTTGGGCTAAAAGAATACAAATTTAATGAAGTTTTGTTTTTGTTGCTTATATACCTTACAATTGTTTCAATTTCAGTTGTCCTTTTCCTTTTAAAATATTCCGAATTTCTCAAATTTCACTTAGTAAAAATTATTAGTATAAATATACTTGATGTGACATGTTAATGAAATTAAAGATAAAAAATCCCTGTTTTTTTTTAAATAAAGAACTTATGAGAAGAATAATAATAAATAGATATGTCATGCGAGCTGTGATGGTACGTGCTTTATACATGTGGAGTGATCTAGAATTTTGGGGTAAAATATAAAAGAAACAGTGCAAAACTTAACTTAACCCTTGAATTAGGTGATTCTAGTCGCTTAATTTTGGGGTAAAATATAAAAGAAACAGTGCAAAAAATGAGAGGAAGTCTCTCGTTGTATTGATTTTTCTTTTTTATTTAAATATTCATATTGATAAATTAAAATGTGTAATCCTCCAGAAGTTCCCAGATAAACAATATATACCTCTCAAAGCATCAAAACCATTTGGTTTTAAAAAGAAAAATGCTTCTGAGAAGGACAGAAATATGCTCCTACCTAATATGAACAAACTACTAGATAGTAAGATGGAATTTCCTGTTCGGCCAAGAAATTGCAAATGGAATAATACTTGAGCTGAATTTGAATTAAAATTTTTTGAAAGATCAAATTAAATTGAAGATAATGCAGCCACGTTTGTGTGTAATTGTGCAGAAGTGTGAATTTGAACATTCTGAAGGGGGAACCAACGGAAGTTGGCGCAGATAGGTAGGCATGTGCGCCACATCAATCCGTTCCTGGGTTCGATCCCAGAAAACGGAAGGTGTAGAGAATTTCCGTTGGGAGCTCTCTCCCCTGGGGCGCCTCAAAGAGGTGAATTCCTGTCGGGCCTATCAGATTGGGGGAGCCAGGACTAGTCGGTTGTCGGGGGCCCATGTCGGTAAATCCGGCGTTGGCTTTCAGGTTAACGCCGGATACCTGGAAGGTGGGTGCACCGAAGGCCAAAAATGGTCCATTACATAAACCATCCAAAAAAAAAAAAACATTCTGAAGGGGGACAAGAATATTAAAGGTCTTGGGGTTTAATTGATTGAAATTAAAGCTAGCTATATATTGTAGGAATCAAAGACCGAATAGTAATGTAAACTGTGATTTTCTTTTGGCCATGCCTTTCCGCCAAAAGACTATATTTTTAGATGACGGTGAAGTCCTTTTGGACTCTATATATATTGGCCTTTGATTGTGTGTGTGAAATTGACTAATTAAATTAATCAAATATTAAACACTTTTAATACAAAAAGTGGGTAGTTATCTAGAAAAACGAGAAATCTTGTTGGCTTTCTGACCTGTATAAGCATTGTTTCGGTTTCAGATGTGCATGCATGAGTAAAATATTAATCATATTTTTTTTTATTCTTTCTTTGTCTAGAGAAATATGCCTCTGCAGTAAATTATTGTTGATCATTCAGTATACTAATTAATTAAGTCTCCTTTGGTACAAGAGACTTCTCTTATCAGCAAACATGCCCCTATGAGCATGTTTGTTTGGGCGTTATGATTGTTTATAAGTTGCTTTTTACGTAAATCGAGACACAACTCCTCTCACATACTTACTTCGTATACCGTAAATCACTATTAAAAAGCAACTTATAAGCAATCGAATCACTAAAACAAATATACCCATATTTGTGTTTGGTGTGGCGGAAAGTTGAATTTTGATAGTGATTGAAGAAATTAATGCACAATATCAATTTGAGGGAATCATGATTTCACCACTAACCCAATGAAATTTTTTTACTTTATGTATAAAAGTTAAATATGGGCTTCACGTGTGATTGAAATTTGAGATATAAGTTGTATGGTTTATAATTAAACAACATGACTTTTAAATGACGACTTTGCCCCACTAGGAAAAAAAAATCCCATTTTACCGCCAATTGTAATGTAAGAGCTTCTTTTGGGGCTTCATTACCCACTCACATCGAGAGGGCCAGAGGTATTTTAACTTTACAAGACGTCTTTCATTTTCTTCTCTAGCTGATATGGGAAGCGTTTTCATTGGCACATCGCGACTTAAGCCTGACTCTGATACTACCTGTGATGTTCTAGGGTTTCACTCTTGATATTGTCAATTTTAAAATCCTAAAGCGGACAATCTTTAAAGTGAGACGTTATAATGTTATATTAAAGATCTTGTAACCTAGTGACATAAGAACCTTCTTATAATTAAGTGGAAGGTTATGAGTTAAATCTTGATTTTCTAACACCCATTCTACAACCAATGCCGATACATCTATATAGAAAGTATTGGACTTTCCACGCTAGTTTTACAAATGGTCTTGTTCTACACCGGTTTTGCCATATATATATATATATATATATATATTCCTTTAGATGTCAAATTTTGTTTTAATTGGACTCAAAAAAGAAAAAAAGTTTCAGTACGGCCTATTCATTTTCTCGTTCGTGTTCTCAATTCCAATGCCTTTAAAGATCCTTTGAACATATACAAAAAGCACATCTCTAATTGAAAGCATCATTAGTTATTAATTATTAAATTACAAAAGAAATTCAAGTGTTCATTATTCTACCAAACACTAAGAATATTTCAGTTAAAGTGAAAGATCACGATAGATATTGGTAAACTTTACCCAAAAAACGACTTCTTTATAAATATATATATATATATATATATATGAAGATAATTAATTTTCCGCATTTGCAGAATATAAGACATAGAGTACGAACTTTGAGGAGAGAATATCTGACTCTTAATATAAAAATATAGAAAGGAATTAACTTTAAACTTTTGGAAGGCCTTTCATTTGAAACAGAACATAGAGCATGGAGAACAGTCAACCTTCAAGAATTCTCTCATAAAAAAAAAAAAAAAAAAGCATTCCAACCATCACATGCATGCACACCAAACGGCCAAACGCCAAGTTTTCAATATTTGGACAGATTCTTTGTTTGTGTGTGTGTGTGTGTGTTTTTTAATGTTATTGAGAGACAGCTTTTCAAAAGCTATTATTTAACCTGGACTAATTTGAATTGTCAGATTTGATCATATGAGGGTAAATTTCAACAACAATGATTTTTCTTCATACACGTATATACAAGATTCAAACATAAGATTTTACTTAAGTAAAAAAAAAGGGTTAAAATTAAATAATCGAACAATGGTTAGACTTATATATAATCTCTCTGATCTCAAATATAAATAATTTCTAGCTAATTCAAACATATCAATAAAACAATTAAAAGCATTAAATTATCTAGGAAATCAAGTGATTCTCGATACCCTAGCTAAAAATTTTAACTTCTAACATCGTATATTAATTTTTACTCTCTATCCACTACTACAAAATTGCACATATTTGACACTTTATACTTATTGGTTTTTTTGAAACCGTTAAATACAAATAGGTAGAATTATATGAAAGAATATATAACGGTTATTTAAAACAACTATTAAGTATATGAGATAATATTTGACAATTTTATATGACCACCGTGATATATAATTTGGTCTTTTTGGGAAAAAAAAAAAAGCACATGGTTTACTTGACGATTGTATGTAAAAAAATGTTATATATTATATTCTATCAATATATGATGGTTATGTATCAAAACACCATAAAACTTATATATTTGACGGTTTTTCAAAATAAACTGTTAAATATATGGCTTTAAATCCCTTTTTGAACCTTATTCTTGTGATTTCAAAATTCTCACCATTTCTCCATGCGCTCATTGAACAGCTTTGACCACTCTTTTCCAGCAACCCCACCATGACTTCCCTCTCTATTGTTGCCAAAATCATGATTCTCCTCCTTCCCATATCTATGGCTTTTTGTGAAGGTGTTTGTGGCTTGTTCTGGGTTTGGTGTGCTTTGAACCTTTCCAAGCTTCGCATGAATCGCATAAAGGTTAGAAATTTCTGCTCTTAAATAGAGTTACTAATATGAAATTGATGCTCTATGCTTGTTGGATGAGTTATGGGTTTAGGGTTCTTCAAAACTGAAGATTTGAGTTCAAAACTGAGTAGGAAATGGTCGAGATTGAGTTTGAACATGGTCATCTTTGATGCTATGCAATACTTCTTTCTTTTTGTTTCTTAGATGAAGTCATTTTATTTTACTTGAGTTCGAAACTGCCGGAGCTTACTTTGCTTCTATAACAACACTATGTTTAAGCACTACTATCAAGTGCATAGACTGTCACATTTTGCTTGAGACATGTGCAATCTTGAATGCATTGATCTTGAATTTGAATCTCTATGCTATTACTGATTAGAAATTTTGAGAAAGACATTTGATTACTGGAAAATGGGATTTGATATCCTTAATTGTTGCATTTTGCTGTGTTTGTGATTGAAAATCTAAGTTGTGCATCCCACAATCAGAAAAAAAAAAAATAAAAGAATTTGACTTGCCTGCTATTGAACTTGCTTATTGAAACCTGACTTTTTGCATGACATTTGTTTTTCTAGAAATTTTCCTTATTTTTGGGATTGTTGCCGTCAACTAGACTTTTAGTTCTTCTATTTGTTATAGTTTAATATGTCGGCATTTGACACTACTACAAAATATAGATATTACTACCCTAAAGGACGTCCCATTTTTAGAAACGGAAGTTAAAAATAGAGGTGGTGACATTTTTGTAATCAAAGTGGGGATTGTGTATCTTTAGGCGTTCCAAATTTAAATTGGGATGCCTGAAGTCCATTAAGTTTTGAATTTTTCCTCCCCCGCCAAAATTTTGGACTTTAGACGTCCCCAGAATGACTGGAGACACTTAAAGTCCCTTATAAGTGGACTTTAGACATCCCCAGTCTGACTGGGGATGTCTAAAGTCCTCACTTTAGGCTTCCCTAGTTTGACTGGGGTAGTCTAAAGTGGGACTTTAGACTACCCCAGTTTGATTAGGGACGTCAAAAGTCTCACTTTAGATTACCCCAGTCAAACTGAGGAGGCCTAAAAGCCTGCACCAACGTCCCATCAATAAGCTCCACCCTTTTTTAACTTTATTCTTTCTCTTATTCAATGTGCTTTCTCTTCTTTATTTGTGTTTCCCTCTCTCTTCTTTCTCTTTGTTTCCCTCTATTCCAACGACGCTCTTCTTGTTTGTCCAATGGAGCTATAGGATACCAAGGAAGGGATACGTGCGTTGTCATTTCTCTCTTCCTCTCACAATCATTGTCCGGCTGGTGCCACCGTGGGTCGTCTCCTTCTCCATCATCCACAGGTTTGTCTCTCACTCTCACAACTTTGCTTTCTTTAACACAAAAATGCTTGAAATCACTGAAGTTCTACTTTTGTTGCAAAAAAGGCTTGGAATCACCGTCTCCCTATACATCGTGATAGCTAGTTTCCTTCACACCGTTGGCCACTGTCCCTATTGTTTCTCTTATTAAGAATTTTAAAATAAAAAATGCCCTTTAGTTATTGAAAAAACAAAATTGAAGGTACAACCACATTGTTTACACACTACATAGAGTTCCTGACATAGGAAATTTATATGAGGCATTTGTAATAATCCAATGGAGATAACCATGGTGAATTTATAATTGTTCTATGATTTATTGGAGATTGCTGATAAATAAGATTTAATTGGAGTATTATGAAACACCAACAAAATCGTTATTATGAATTCCACAGGACTTGCTTTTTAAATGTATAGAAGGATACTTATAAAAGTGCTGGATGTTTCCTTATCATGTAAGGGACATTGTGGTTTATTATGAATTATTCGTCGATCTTGTTTCTGCAGTTTTAATTTGTTGGGCAATGAAAAATAAAAATAGTCATTTAAAAAAAATAAAACTTTAGATGTCCCCATTTTGAAATGGGAAAGTCTATAGTCCAGAACTGACACTTTAGACTTCCCTAATTTGTAATGGGGAAGCCTAAAGTCTAGACTTTAGGCTTTCCCATTCCAAATTGGGGACGTCTAAAGTGTCAGTCCAACACTTTAGACGTTCTCATTCCAAAATAGGGACGTCTAAAGTGTTGGATTGACACTTTAGATGTCCTTAATTTGAAATGGGGACGTCTAAAGTTTGGATTTTAGACTTCTCCATTTCAAAATGAGGACGTCTAAAGTTTATACTTTAGGCATCCCTTTTTTTTTACGGATGTTATTGCTATTTATTTTCTACGTCACTCACATAGATGTTCCCCTATAGTGCGATATCGATGATGGCTCAAGTACTAATAGTCCTAACCCCTCTGCCAACCCCTCCGCTAACCCTTATAGTGCGCAGCAGGATGATGACACACTATTTATAGAACAAGAGGAAGGAGTATTAAGGAAGGCCTTGTTGTGATGAAGGAGGTCCATAAAGCAAAGAGAGAGAGATAAGGGAGGAAACTTAATGTGAGATGGAACAAGAAAAAGCAAGTTGTGAAATTTGACAAGTTCGTTAGCTACCTCGGATATGTGACAAAAACCAACGTGCCTATCACTTTGAACAATTGGAAGAAGGCAACCGAGCCAATGAGAAAGGCTGTTTGGGATGAAGTATTAGTAAGAGATGATGCTACATAGTTAATAATATCTTGTTAACCAATATGCCTAACACTAACAATCATTTTGTGTTTGATAATCTGAATTCCACATAGATGAGGAGAAGATTATGTGCTTGGAAAGGCTAGTAGGATTATTGCTCGTTTCGAGGGTTTGTGATAAAAAAAAAATACTTGTTGGAGCTCTACTCTGCAAATGAGTTGGTGGTTCCGACGATGCCAAAGAAATTTGTTAAATAGCCCAAATGGGTTGCTTTTATATTGTCACGACTCTCTCTAGCTTTCAAGGTAAATTAAATTTACCAGAATAAAAAGTCAATGGTACTTCTATATTAGTATAATATGTAACTTTGACATTTTTGTTGTTTCTATCCATAGGCATTAACCGTAGCAAACCATAAGAAGGTGAAAAACAATGAACACTTGTACCGTCACTACTACAAAAATAGGAAATAGTGGCGCACTTTTTTGTAAAGAAGTGCTATAGCTTCTTCTGGAATTTATTTATTTTTAAAATTGGCATGCTATGGCGGTTCCTTGCTATAGATGCTTTGTGGCTTTATGTGGCGCTTGCTTGACCAAGCGCCACCAAAAGTTTTTTTTTTAAAAAAAACTAGGGTAGTAGTGTTGGCCCTTACTTAAGAAAGTGCTACAGCTATTACGCACTTTGTGTGGCACTTGGCTTAGTAAGTGCCACACATAGTAATACTTTTAAAATTTTTTTTTCAAATCCTTCTCTTTCCCATGATCTGCTTCTATCACCTTTATCCTCTTAGTCCCCACTCCTTATCCAACACTTGCCATTACTCCTTATCCTCTTAGTTTTCGCATTTTCTCCATCTCCTCTTTTTGTCACTCATCATTATCCCCACTTCGATCGGCACTTCCTCTTTATTCCTTTGTTCCATCGCTTCTCACATTTCCTCATCCTCCTCTTTTCATTTTTGGCACTTCCTTATCATTTCTTTGGTCTCATGTCTTGCACCAAATCGAACCCACTCCTCCTCCTCCCTTTTGGTCTTATTTCATCCTCCTTATAGTTTCATTTCATCCTGTAAGTACGTACCCACTCATGTTTCTTTTTTTTTCTTTTTATATTCTAAAGCTACATATATCACATTGTCTTCTTAACCACCTTTTCTTTTTTATTTTTAAATATGCATGCAACTTTGTCTTTGTCTTTTTCCTTTATTAATTTTTTTCAGGTGTTGAGCTTGAGGTTTCAATTCACTCTATTCAACATTTCTATACACTGTAAGTTTTTTTTTTAAATTTTTGAGCTTATAAATCTAATTTTATTAGTAGCTAATAGTTTAATTTGATCAATTTATTTTATATTTAATTTATTATAAAATCTAAAAAAATTATTCTCATTTTTATATGCTGACAAATAAATGAGATAAAATAAAATGTTATTATATATAGGTTGTATGCGAAGATATATAGTAGTTATAAGTTTTAATTGTTGTAGTAATTGTTAACATTGATCATTTGCATAAGGAAAATAATTATTTATTTTTAACACTTGTATTTTATTTAGTAGTGATTTTGTTAATTAGTTATTTGTTAATTTATATTATTTTGGAGTTATTTGATTGTGGTTTACTTTTTTTTCATTTTGTTGTGGATATGGAAATATATTTAAAGTGTGTTATCAACCATAATTATAGGGTTCTAAAAGAAAAATACGAAAAAAAATATTTTTTAAAAAATAATACTTCCTATGGCACTTTCTTGAAAAAGTGCCACAGGAAGTAAAAGTTTAACCAAAATATAAACTTCTTGTGATGTTTCCTTGAGGAATTGCCACAGGAAGTGGACTTCCTTGAGAAAGTGCCACATGAAGTATTTTTTTAATATATATATATATATATATGCTGTGGCGCGATAACTTCTTTTAGTGGCGAAAGGATATGTGGCACTTTCTAAGTGCCACAATTAGTTTAAAAATAAGCGCCACAATTGCCCTTTTTTGTAGTAGTACGTGGAGGCCGCACACAGGGTATGATAACATCAAGCAGTAGTTGATAGAGAAATGGGGTCAAGATTTGATGTGAATATTAGCCGTGGAGTGTTGTGGATTGCTGTGAGGCAAAACAAAGAGGAAAAAATTGACAATCCTCGTGTCCAGGAGGTTGTCTCAAGAATAATAAGTATTGATGATTTTGATTCAATTATAATTGAATCTTTCATATACAAAGGTATTTAAGCTTTCATTTTGTTACAAGAGACCTTGAGTCAAGAATTAGAGTGAGGCAAGCATCTTGGGGACGAGAATGTCTTGGAAAAGGCTTTGGGTCCAGACCATGGTGGTTTTTAGAGGGGTGTCGGCTATGGAGTCGGCAAAAAAGAATACTTTGGGAAGAGAGAGAGGCTGATGAAGGTATCTGGTCATAAGCTTCAATAGTATATGGAGATGACTGAGATATTGTAGTAGCAAGTTAAAGCACAAGTTGTTATTAATCAATTAATGAGCTGAGAGACCGCTGGGAAGAAGAGAATGGGTCACACACCAAGTGTCAAAGATAGTTGCACATTCCCCTTTCAAACTCTAACTGAGGCAATATGGCTCACGCCAAAAGCCTATTCGTTTTTTTTCTTTACACTAATTGTATTTTCTCTTTGTTTAGGGTGAGGTGGAGGTTGAGTGTGTGGAAGAAAGCCCCAAGTGGCATATAGTTGTTACGGGAGGCATGCACAACTTATAGGGGGAGAACACGATTCACAACTCGCCTCTCCCTCAGAATCATGTTAGGGTAGAGCTGAAGATGACCATCAATCCTAAGTATGCCTTTCCAATACCCACCCGAGATGTAGATATAGTGGAAGGAGCTGTACTTAGCTTTGTTGCGTAGCCAGAACAACTTATTATCATACCATCGAAGACAAAAAAAGGTATACTATCTTCTTTTGAGCTTGTCAATGAAGTTTATAGTAATTATTTTTCTAACTTCTCAACTTGTTTAACCAAAGAGGAGGAAGAGCAATCCGAGAGCTCAATCCGACCATGGTTCGGTGTCTTGTGCGACCAAGAAGATGGGTGAGCCTGTGCCTATGTGTCAGCCGCCAATTCTGCCAATTTCTAATCAATACCAGATGTTTCTTGAGGTACATAATAGCATAGTTGTCGAAACAGACCATGAGTGAGCAGACTACACCAAAATGTCCCCTCAAGATATCTACGGGGAACAAGTCGTGTTTGAAACTATCAATCAGGTGTTAGCCAAAGAGATCGTCATGGGCAATATGGCTAATTAGAGTGATTGTAACTTTTATATCAGGTATTTCTTCTACTGTGAATGAATACTTAGTTACTCATAGCATTTTTATATATTTATTTGCTTGTTTTTGTATGTAAAGTACCTTCACAAAAAGCACATACCCCATAATGACCGATAGGACATGTTCCTGTTCCTCAACCCCCACCTCTATTTAGGAATGTTAGATGTAGGCAATAAGCCATATTTTGTGGAGAGAAAAGTGAGGTAACTGGAGGATATGATCATTAAAAGGGTACCAAAGAAGAAGAACATTTTTTCCTTGGTGCCGTACTACCAACATTCCAGTTCATTAAATTGGATGCTGATTATATTTTTTCTTAGTTTTGTTCTCATCATTATGCTTATTGTACTTAGGGGTCATTAGATGCTCATTGCTAAATCTCTTCAAGTAAAGGATTTGGTACTTTGATTCGGTTCATTAGGATGTGGACAATCGATCACAGATGGTTGAGGTTTTCAATAAGTAAGTTAATGAATTTAAATTTGGTACTTTACTTTCTTATTGTCCTGTCAGAGTTTATTATGAATTTGGTGCTTTAATTTCTTATTATGATACATCTTATCAGAGTTGTTTACTATTATGTCACAAACAAAGGCCTCGATTACCCCTCATTAAAAGGCAAAGGCATTGTATTCTCTTATAAATGGAAGAGAGTAGCGGTAATTCACTAATACTCACCATTTCGCATTGGATTTGTTAGAGTTGGTTTTTTGTGTTAGATTGATACATTTCATTTGTTTGTTAATAGTGTCTGCAACAACCAGATCAAAGCTCTTATTGTGGGTATTGTGACATAAAATTCATGAAGGACATAGTTACCCATAATCTTGGCTCAATTGATACTAAGGTGTGTGCGCGCGCGCGCGCGCGCGTGTATACATGTGTGTTTAATTTAAATTAAAAGAAAAGTCATATATATTTTTACATACTTTGTTTTTGCATGCAGTACTTTGAGGACAGTTATTCTGAGCAATATTCACCTGAACAAATTGAAGAAGTCATAAAAGAGTTGGCTATGATAGTTTATCGTCAATGTATGGGAGCGAGTAACAGTTGGCTGACATTTTTGGTTCCTGCTTTTCATTTTTGTTTTGTTTCTCTTTTGCTCTAACTAGTTTACTTTTGATTGGTAATTTGGATTAGCTTTTGGTTTCTGTAATGTACAATTTTGTCTATATACTTTTTGATGACCGAATGAAATGGATATATTTAATTGGTTTTTGTAATGGATCTATATTAGTTTCTGTAATATAGATATGTATGTAATATGCATATGTGGGTTTATTGAAAGTAAACTCCCCATTTTTTTAAAAAAAATTGTCACACATATTTAATGGTTATTCGTCAATAACCGTCAAATATTATACATATATAATAGTTTTTTAAAATAATCGTCACATAAACCCCTTCCTTTAGTGACAAATACTTTATTATTCATCATTTTAACCGTTAAGTATTATACAATATCTTTCACAGTTATTATTAAACAACCGTTAAATATAGATAGATATATTTAATAGTCATTGTTTTACAACCGTTAAATATATTACCCTATACATAACGGTTGTATTTGAAAAAAAATGTAAAATATAGTCCCCAATATTTAATGGTTAAAAACCATTATATATAAATATTTAATACTAAGATATTTAACGGTTAAAAACCATTACATATAGGTAAAAATAACCATTAAATACAGATAAATCTATAGTAGTGATCACTACCGTTATTAATTAAATATGATGATAATCTATGATAGAAAAATATTTAATACTCCTTAACACTAACCATCAAATGTATTATAAAAGAGATCAAGAACACCTTCTAAAAGATGCCGTATATATGAGACTAGAGGGAATGCATAGTTTTTTACAGGCTTAAGAACTTGACTGCATGGAATCCAACCGAAAGCAAAACCCAGGAAAAAAAAAAAATCCTTTTATCTTAAGAACTAATCACGCTTTGATCGTTACGCTATAAAAAGAAAAAAAAGGGTGGTTTAAAATCCAATAAAATAATTAGGGGTGAAAATAGACTAGGCAAGGCTTTACTTAAATAGGCATGGGCCTATAATAGACTGGGCCTGGGCCTGTATGTAGGCTTTTTTTTATGTCTGAGCCTGGGCCTTCAAAAGGCCTAACAAGGCCTGAAGCCTGTTTAAAAATCTATTTAAGATTTAGGCCTTTAAATAGCCTTTAAAACCTATGCATCTAAATTTATATATAACCGCTTTCACGCTTATTTAAAATAGGGAAAATTATGAAAAAATCCATCATTGGCAACTTATAAGTCAAATAGGACATTCACATACAGATTATCTTCCATGTGTTCAGAATATCTTCTTTGGTGTGCAGATGATCTTCCCTGTGTGCAAAATTCTTTTCTATACGTGTGTAAAAATCTTCCCCTATATGCACAAAATCTTCCCTCCGTGTGCAGATATATTCTCATGTCCCATTGGGCAATTTAGTTGCCAATGAGGTCTTTTTTTACAATTCTTCCTTTAAAATATTACATTATGTCTTAAAAGCTTAAAAGCTTAGTATCCATTTTCGTTGTAATAAAAAGGCTTAATAAGGAAAAGTAAAGAATATTTACTGACAACAATTGTTCGAGCAAATAGGAATAAGAAAAATTAATGTCTGTGGTTAATGAGATATATTTTCTAAAATTGACCTAGCATAATAAGTAACATATAAAACTAGATTTTATCTCTTTTACTGTTCCCACATAAATTGGGGCAAACTTCTCCTACTAAGATTATAATATTTCATTTGGCACTAAAATAAACTCATAAATTATTATGCTTTAGTGGACAGTGCAAATCAAGGGAAAGGGAGTGAGTTAGCATTGTCATATTGAGCGATCAGAGAGAAAAGAGGTGGGGGTTAATGATTAATATGAAAATAAAGGTTGAGAGTAATAACGATGAAATGTGAAACTTAAAATTAATGTTAA
This sequence comes from Inga oerstediana, assembly GCA_963210345.1. NCBI lineage: Eukaryota > Viridiplantae > Streptophyta > Magnoliopsida > Fabales > Fabaceae > Inga > Inga oerstediana. The sequence continues at coordinate 75,730,876 of OY723401.1, read as the reverse complement.
GTTGATAAATTTATACAATTATCTAGATAACATTATATATTCTTATAATATAGTATAAATTAAAAAAGTTAAATAGGTCAGACTTGTACGCTAAGCCTTATGAAAATAAGTCTGACCTATTTATCTAAATAAGCTTGGTAATAGGCCTAAACCTGAGCCTAACCTATTTACTAAATAGGCTAGACTAGACTTTATGTAGGTTAGGCGAAACAAAGGCCTGAACTATTTCCATCATTACCAAGAATTAATCCAAAGCCGCTTTTTTAACCTATTTGGCTTGGAAAGTGTGTGTGTGCGTGTGAATTCACTGCGATGATATGGCATGTATGTGGGTGCTCTAAAATTATTATCCGTGATTACTGTGAATTCGGTTCTGTTTGGATGTTAGCTTCAGACAGCTTTTAAAAAAAAAAAAAAAAAAAGTGGTAGGAAATTATTAAAGACAAGATCATTGTCTTTGTATATACTTATTCTGAGTTGAAAAGTCAAGCTTTATAAAAATGTCATCATTGGCGGAAAGTCGGAAAGGGCTTTGGTATAATAGAAAAAAAAATATGGTGATCTATGATGAATAAAATGCATAGTATTCTTTTCTGTTAAAAAAAAAATGCAAAGTATTCTTGGCAAAATTAAAGAGATTTTCTTGTGTTAATACTCGTAATAAATAAATATATAATTTGTTGGGGTGGGCCAAAAAGAACAAAAGAACCCTTGTATTGTATATGCTTTAGAATTAATAGGGCGTTAAACGGACATATTCCCATACATTAAAATTGATATATTTCACAGCCCTTTTTTAAATAACATTTCAACTTAAAAATTAATTATATTTTTTTTGGGTCAACGAATTAGAGTTTACAAGGGGGAAAAACAAAACTCATTGACTCTTTACAATTGTTTTTATAACTTCTATCGTGAATTGGGGTATTGTGCAAAATTTTTAAAAAATAAATTGAGTAATCCATCTTATTATAATTTTACAAATTATTCAAATTTTTATATTATATATAAATATACAGATTAGATTATATTAGTTATATAAATTTTTAATGATGTGTGGAGGAGATAATGATTCTAAGGTTTTTAAAAAATTATAATCATGAAACATTTTAATAAGGTTTGAATATTTAAAAAATGAGTAAAATTTTGAAAAACTTTTTTAGTTATGAATGCTTGTAGAGCACATAATGATGGATTCAGTAAGAAATCACAAAGCGAATAGAGTGTTTCCAATATTTGAACATGTGATTTCTAAATTATATAGCAACAATTTTATCATTGCTCCAAACTCCCCCTCTCATCATTCAGTAAGACATATAATTAAAATTAAAAAAATATAAAAAATAGAGAGTAAGATGTAAAGCATATCTAATATAATAATAATGATAATGATAACAACAACCATAAAAAACGGGCAAAAAAAACAACCATAAAATATTTATTATAAAAAATTATGATACTAAAGAGATGAATAAAATGAAAGTAACAAACAAGACAGGATAGATCGTCGCCGTACATCATGCTTGGCATAGATGCTTGTGCGGACAGGATGGGAAAAGAATGGACATATGATAATGGAAATTGGGCCTACTTGAGGCCTTTTTCAGGTTTTCAAATATTTTTTTTTTTCACATGATTAACAGCAAAAGCCTTCTAGTTTCAACTGCCCCCAATACTTGGAGAAAAAAATGAAAAGAAAACACTTTTAGTATTATGTGGTTTGACTTTTTTCAGTATAAAGAAACAATAAATTCATAAACTTTATTATCTTATAATTTATATAAAATTGGTGAAAAATCTTTGTTTAGAAATTTTATTTGTGAGTACGAGTTTATATGTTTTTATACATACAAAGTATCATTACTACTCGGTAGAATTCCATGCATAGAAAGTATCAACACTTAAATTTAAGTTCTACTACCTAATATAATCTCTAAATATGGGTTTTTCACCAATTTACTTATATATTATTGACATGGTTGTTAATTTATTTTTATATCAACTAATTTTTTTAATTTTGAATTGCTTTAAATTTTTTTAAAAACTTTTCATATTTATGAATGCATATAGTTATGACTTTATATATATATATAAAGAAAATAAAAAAACTTAACTCCATTTGCTTATCTTAATGAGATCTAATTTTTTAATTAAATCATGTCTCGTGGATCTTTCTTAACAATAGTAATTCATATTGATAAAATTTTAAAATTTTATTGGATTATTGTTAATAATAAAAATCACACATAGCAAGGTTTAATTGGAGAATTAGATCTAATGAATATAAGAAAATTGATCAAAACTTTGTCCTAAAAAATAGTTTCCCTCTACAATATTTTTATTTTTTTGATAAAATTTATTAAATATAGCAAAAATAACAAAAAAATATTCGATCAAGCTATTAAAAAAATTAAATAGGAATTGAAAAATACACCTTTTAAAGTTTTACAAATGGATTAACTTTAAGCCGAAATCTAATTTGCTGGCCATCCTTTTCTTAGGGAAGGAATACATAGACCTATCATACTTATAGAAGGTAAAATTTAAAACTTCACGTTTAAGAAATTAGAGATAAATTGTTTTGTATGTCAAGGCATTGTAGCCCCCCATGACACCTAGCTTCCTTTTAAAATTTTTCTTAAGTGTGGAGTTGTGAGTTCAAACTTCTATGGAGATAATGAGTGCCAGTTTGTAACAAATAGAAAGGAAGTGTTTAGTGTCATTGGGTTTGAAGGCCCGACAATTTTATTTATTATTGTGTTTTTATTTACTAATCTTTTTTTTTTTTGATAAAAAGACAATATATTAAAAAGCAGTTATATATATTGTACCAAAAAAAAAAAAAGCAGTTAGTCTTACAGTGTTAGAATTAAAAAGGAAGGACTACAAATAAGAATTATAAAAAGACATGCATGGAACCAAGATGCCTATGGAAAACATCAAAGTAATTAGCCATGAGTCTGATATCATGTTCTATAGCCCCATTGAGAAATTCTGAAAGATGTCTCTTGCTATGAACAACTTCTGAACACTGATGATATGTAAGCTCCCATAATTAGGTATTAAGCCTTAATTAAGAATCCAAGAGAGTGCAGCCCTTAAGCATGATAGATAAAAAAATTCGGATGCTGACGAACTTCTTTGCCGCCTCAAGCATTGTAACGGAGTTCCATTCAAACATATAAGGCAGTTGCAATAGACATTTGGTCGATTCTTTTGCTTGTAGGCAATAGTAGACCATCCTGAACCTGGAATTCTTGAGATGGTTGGGGTTGAAATCAAACTAATGAAGGAAGAGGAGTCAGATAGTGGGTTATTAAAAGCAATGAGACTGAAGGACAATTTATCTGAAATTTCCTTGATAACATACGAAGGATGAGGGCTGCGTCCTTCATGGACAGCTGCATTACGCCTAAACCAAATAACATTGAGCAGCACAATAATTCCCTTTATCATGAAGGTTTGGACAATTTTATATGAATTAAGAAATTTACTTAAAATTAGTTAATTAAATTACTCTCAATCAAAGTAAAGGGCTTTTAGGGAAAAAAAATTAGACAACTTTCAAAAAATCTTATGATAAGGACTATGAAAGATCACAGAGCGGATTTTGCAAGAAAGTATACTCACAAATAGTCATATATAAAAGCCACATTAATTGATATTCAATCATCAAGTAGTATTAATTCATACTAAATATAAAAGCTACATGTCACATCATTGGAAAATAGTTTATTGTATCATGCTCAACCCTCTTGTCTTTAATATAAGACATATTTGGAGAGTTAGTTTTGATCCTAAATACAAGACATAGTTTTCATATTTTTCAATTATTTCTTAATTTACTCCTATTGTTGCTCACTCCACAATAATCAAGGAATAGAGGAAATGAGAGAATTAAGGAAGGTGACTTAGGTGTTTTAGAGAATACGTGTTATATTAACTAATTAACTTACTCAATCTAATCAATTAGGTAAATATGTTTTATATTAAGGACCAGAAGAGTAGTATTTTATCAGGTTGAAGTTGACAAACAATTGGAAAGTTTTTAGATTGATAAATTGTATAATTAAAGATTTGGTGACATAATTTAAGTAGAGATACACGATTAAATTATTGTATGTTTTTAAATATAAAAAGAATAAATCACATTTTAGTGGAAATATACTCGATATTAAATATAAAATATAAAATTTAGGGTAAGCTACATCTTGATGTGCTATTAATCATATTCATGACTCATTTCTCATCCCTTATGCAACGAATTAAAAACACACATAGTTTTACGATTTTTTTTTTTAAATTACTATAAGAACAAATTGTCTAGCTTAATTTTAGTCGAATTGTAGTGCTACCACCGTCAATTTAACTTCATCCTAAATTTGCGTGATGGTGACAATCCATCTGCTATAATTGAGAACTTGCTTCCAAAACTGACTAATTAATTGCTTACAAATGATTAAAATTTTAAAAGGCATATTAGACCAAGGGTAGAACTTGTTTAGTTTTACATTGGAAACAACTAAAATCATGCCATTAAGTGCCCGATTGAACTAGCAAGAATTCATGCCTACTTAAATAGAGTTCTTGAGTTTAAATCCTAAAAATAAAGTCGCATTAAATACATGATAATAGACCTTGTGACTTAAAAGGATTTTACTCGGCTTGATATGGATTAATCTAGGCCTCGTTAAATCCTTCAATAGTACAATAAGATAGGTTTATAATACTAAGTGCACATTGGAAAAAAAAAACTCAATAAAATTATAATGCCAAGTGGTTAGAAAATCAAAAAGTAAAGTTTTTTTTTTTCTTTGTGGTGGATCTGATTTGATACTGTTTCCTTATAATGCTGTGTTGCTTTTCTGGTTTAGCTGATTTTGGGCAGACCAGAATAAAAGACGAAAGGGCCATTGTTGGTTAATGAAGAACCAGTTAGTCAAAAAAAGAAACCTCGATTTGAAACGTGAGGAAGATTATTAAAAAAGACTGATGTCATTATGGCAGCAAGAACTCAGTCACATGCAGAGTTGAATTTGAATAATCTAAAAGCCATCAATGTTTGTCTCCAAATCATTTTGCAAAGCTAGAGAACATGTTGGGTGAGAGTACTGTGGTTCACACTATGTGCGTTAGGTCTAAAGGTCCATTATAAACGTTATGAATGAATTTAACTTGTCCTCGGATGAAATAAAAAAAAATCATTTCAAATCCACTCATATAAGATACTCCCTCCGGTCCTAAATATAGGACATAGTTTGTAGTGCAAATTACACTACAAACTATGTCCTATATTTAGGACCGGAGGTAGTAATTAATTAGGCCGCAGGGTCATTTATGTGGCGTCTTCAATATGAAAAAGCTTATTTATGCTGATAAATATATACAGGACTCAAACTTACGATAAAGATTGTTGAGATATCAAGTTTTCGTATAAATTTGATTTGATATGAAAAAACAAGAAAGTATAATAACTCATGAACTCTTTATCTTAAAGCTTTTGATGAAGATATTTTGTGTATTCATATTTGCTTGTTGCTCCTAGCCCGAATAATTCTTTTCCTTTGTTTTTATAACACTCATCTTTGGATTCTCCTCTCTTTCTCTTAAGGGAGACTCGCTATGAGTCCTAAGAATGACTATGGAATACAGTGATTAAAAAGTCTAACAACAAGTAAGTAACATAAATGACAAGTTCCAGTGAAGGAAATGACAACAGGCTTATCATGTTGCTTGCTTGTTATTGGGGCCTCTTGGTTATTATATTTCTTTCTTGGGATCTCATAGTAATTCTCCCAAATATTTAATGCTATATTAGGGCTTGTGAGAAATTTTATATTCATATGATCTTATTTATAACTCACTCACTTCTAGTATATTGCACACGGATTTGGGAAAACCTTAAACTTTATTAACTCTATCTTAAAATTTATCCACTTTCCAACTTTACTCCTACTTAATATACACATACCCCGTGAGAATAAATGCTACACAATAATAATGGTAAAATTGTACATTCATATGAAAAATTTAATAAAGTGAATTATAAATAAGATCAAAGAATACCTTCTCTCTCTCTTATAAATAGGTCCAGATGAGTAGTTATATGTAAATTGTTGTATTGATTATTCGGATGAGTGTTTCCTCATAACTTTTGAGGAACAAAGGGATTACCTACCGACATGAGGGTTGGCATCAAATTCAGAGAAAGCTATGGGGGGACAATGTGGTGGTAGCTGGGTAGGTATCTGTTCTGGACGAGGATTTTAATTTTTCTCACGAACATTCCCACTTTGAATCATTCTAATGATAATTTATACTTTCTTTAATTCCTCATCTTAATTTGAGGAGAAAGTAGGTACCACTTCGACCTGCATTTTGCCACGGTTTTTTTTTTTAAATCACTTCACTTTGTATTTTATAAATTCAGATAAAGTTGTGACTTCTCATTATACTCATATCTCGTTATTTGCAACTTTGGGACTATTAATTTGTAAGTGAGATTGATCTATGTATGAAGAAATATGAATAGTTTTCATGATCTCTAGTAGTTTGATACTTATATTTCTTAATTTGCAACTGCGTAATCATTAATTTGTAAGTGAAGTTCATCTATTTAGGAAGGACAATGAATAATTAATTTCTCAAATATTTTGATATTTTTATTCCTTTTTTTGCTATAATTAATTTTCTAATAAAAAGAACTCACGCAACCATAACACTTATAGAGGGTCGAACTCATAATTTCACATTTAAAAAAGACTTAAGGAATGTTTTATGTACCGACTATTCTTATTCCCTTAATTGAAGTGCATACAAATAAATTAATTATTTGGGTCAAATCACTAAAAATTAAAACCTCCGGCCCTCAATTTGGATTCAAATTTTTTTCCTTAAACACAAGCAGACCCATATGAAATTCTCATTTATAAGTCTATTACTCTTAAGTACTTTTGTTCTTAATGTAAAAAATATATAACTAATCTGTAAGATTAAAAACAATTAGTTAAGTTAATTATTTATAAAAATTGTACTGTCTTTCCTAAAATACCTTCTTTATTAATCATTTACATTGAAATCACTCTTTAATGAAAATCCTTTTAATATTTACAATCAATAGGATAGTTTGAAAAACAATTATAAATTTTAGAAGATAAAGTATATTGATTTAAGACTAAAATATACCCTCTAACGCGCTCCTCCTACATTTTAGATAAGTGGGAATAATTAAAAACCAGTTATAAAACACACATCCTCTCCTGCTAAAGTTGCATTTTTCAATGACATGACATATAATAAAAAATATAATAATTATGACATGGCAAAAACCATTAACCTTAATGGTAATTTTAACGGCAAGGGAGTTGATGATAGTCTTAAAATATGAAATATTAGAGTAATTAATTTAAAATTTTAAAAGTTGGGGGATGACGTACAATTGACACAAACTTCTACGTAATTTAATTAGCCTTATATTTGAATAAGAAGATTATATTTCTTGGAGGTTTGAGGTTTGTTTTATTAAAGCCATTTACATTAGCACACACCACTTGTAGCTCCTGCATTTGTCTTTATTTATTTTTAATATACAACTTATTATTCATGTTTAAATAATGATGATGTAAATATAATAGATATTTTTCCAGGATAAAACGAATTCCTTTCCCATAATGCAACCAAAAACAGCGCGTCCTGGATGTCAATGTTATAGGTCTTTCCTCAATTAAAAAGGGATTGTTCACAAATTAAGGGGTTTGAAACATGAATGACATGAGTGATTTTAAAGCTATCTTTAATATTTTTTTAATTAGTTTTGAATTAAGCGAGATAACTCATATTGATAAATTGAGTAAACGTGGATACCTCTTAGCAAGAATTTGAAGATTGATTTAGCACATTATGAGGGGATATTTCATTCCGCCAGATGCAATTTCATTGTAGGTACCATTAAAATTGATATTAAGGAATGATGTCTTTGGATCGTTATCAGATAGCTTAGCCCAGCGATCCCGAGGCCTGAATTGGGCCAATGAAGTCAAACTGAAATCCAATCAATAAGCTTTCGAAAAGCCCAATCAAATTGTCCACTTAAGCTTTTTTAGCAAACCATTTCTAATATGGACGATATTTATATATAGTTTCTTATATCCATTATGTCATATTCTCTAATTATAGGTTGTCATGAGTTTATAGTTAAATGATAATATTTCAAAAATAGGATACATAATCACCTATGATTGAAGAATTTTATCTAGTAAATATAAAGAACTTGAATTGAATATTTTCTTTTTAATAATTGTTTATAAAAATAACCTTGGCTACCCTTGTGAAGTTAGAATCTGGTAATAAAAATAACACTAACATAAAATTTTGGGAGAATTACATTGAGCTTCCAAAGAAGATAAATTATCACAACCAGGTCCTATGAAATCGTCAAATTACAATGAGCTCCTAATGGACTTGTGGGAGATTTATTGAAATTGTGAAAATACAAGTTTACTCTGACTTGTTATTAGTGACACATTAACAAGTTAGAGTGCAACTAATGACAAGTCAAGGCATATCAATTAACAAGTCAATGTGTCATTAATGATAAGTCATAGTGCTACAATTGACAAGTTAGTGCATGACTTGTCACGATGTCACCAATAACAAGTCAATGCACCACAATTGACAAATTAATGCGCCACTAGTAATAAGTCAATTTGTCACAATTGACAAGTTAGATTATAACAAGTCATGATGATGCCATTAATGACAATATGGTGTCTCAATTGATGACAAGTCGATGTACGTACCACTAATGACAATCATGGTATATTATTCTTTTCACAATTCCAATCAATCTCTCATAAGTCCTTTAAGACTCCATGGTAATTTAATGATTTCATGGGACCTTATTGATTTATTGTGATAATTTGTCTTACTTAAGACCTAGGTTCAGGAACCCGGATCGGACCGGCTGGTTCGGCCCGGAAGCTGGCGAACTGGCTTGTGAACCGGTTCGGTTCGGGTTCCAATTTTTAAAATTTTTTTTTATATTTTTCCTTTAAAATTTCATACTATAAGCCTAAAATTTTCAATTTCTTACCGGTTTGGTCCCGGTTTAGCTTCGGTTTAGCCCCGGCCTGACCCACTAACCCTTAACCCAGTACCTCAACCGGTTCAATACCCGGTCTGAGTTTTAATACCTTGTTTAAGACCCAATGTAATTCCCCCTACACCTTTTCGTACAAAAATTAGCATAAAATTTTCAAGTTCCAATATCTCATCTTCTTTTGTCATAACTCACACACCCATTATATTTTCTATTAAGAGTTCAAAATCACAACCTTACATTTTAGAAAGTTTTAAGGAAGGTGTTTGGGGTCATTTCAATTTCATGGCCCAAGTTTTAATGTCTAGTAGTATTTTTTTTCTGTGATGACCCACACATCCATTATATTTACTAAAGAGGGTTTGAACTCACAATCTCATACTAAAATGGGAGAATTGCTGATAAATACCTTTTTGACAAATTAATTGCTGAATGCTACCATTGCACATAACGGAAGATTGCTTGCACATTTATACGGAAGACTTTTGCACACACGGAAGATGATTTGCACAAAACGGAAGATCGCTTGCACACACGGAAGATCACTTACACGCTTGGCAGCAATCAATAATTAATTTGCTTCCAAAGTATTTTTTAGCAATTCTCCCTTCTAAAATTATGAGGAAGGTGTTTGAGATCCTTTGGACTACAATGCACAACACGTGTTTTTATGACATAAATATATAGTCTGTAACCCTAGAATATAGCTCAATTCATTCTTTATTAAAAAACTAATATGATAAATATTATAAAATCTTGTGTTATTAAAGTAGACAATTTTAGAAGCAATTCCAGTCAAAAAGAAAAAAGAAAAAAAGAAAATTTTAGAAGCATTTAATACGCTCTCACCTTATGGAGAATTTGAGGTTATTAATCACACGGTTCATAGCTTATAAACGGATTTCGAAAATTTTATATATAAATTGATGTAAAATAATAATTTTTGGTAGATATGGTACATACCCTACTAGAGATTTGTGTGTTTATAATGCTTAATACATAACGATTAGAACTAATAAATGTCATGTATGTTGAGACGGAGGTCATATAAGGATATATAATGCTTAAAAGTAACAGTTAATTATGAACACTGTCAGGTATTGCGAGCCGCAATTCACAAAAACACAAAACTAACGGTTGTAGTTAATAATCGTAATTTATTTAGTGACGAAGCTGATGGTTCTTTCGAACAACCGTCATATAACACTTACAAAAGATTATCGACTTCCTATCTTAGATCATCAAAAATATAAAAATAACAATTATATTAAATGACTGTAAAGTATGAACAACAAAAATGACATTTCATGAGAAATAACCGTCATTTAAAGAATAACTTTTAAAAGCACCATTGCCTCCTTTTCCAACTACGTACTCTTTTCCCAATTGCTAACTACTCTTATTTTAATTATCTTTTCACAACTCTCCAATTATTCTCACCTATATAAACCCCAGAGATCAAAGCTCCTCCTTCACAGGCTCCTCCTCCTCCATAGTCATGATATTTTCGCTAGTTGTGGATGGAATTTGTTACGAGTGTGAATGATCAATTAAATAGTGCAAGTGCACACTGTCATAATCAAGTAATATAGAAGTGAGTAAAGTATCGTTTCCACGAGGATTGATCACTAAGTACCAAAATGAGTAATTTTAATTCTATTTAGTCGATCGATAAATTGGTGATTGAGAGTACAAATAAAAGAAAAAATAATTAAATATGAGTGCAGATGATATGAAAACAAATATGAGAAAAAGTCCTAGGGATTATATTTCACTTAACAAATTCCGGATTGAATCACTTATTTATTCTAGCCCAATTTATTTTACATGATTGATAGTCAAGTTTCCCTAATTTAATTACTAGCCTCTTCCAAGGTCAAGCAATTCTATAATTAATTGCTAATCCAATATATTCCTATATGAATTTAAGCAATTAATTATGCATTAATATTGATGAAACTCAATAAAACTACACAACTCATATGAATATATTCCTATTTCATATGCAAGTCATGGTTTTAATTATAGGATCTACACACATACATCTCCTTCCGGTCTCAACATACATATTGTAATCATTCAAAAGGTGGCCAATCAAATGAAAGCATTAAGAACAATAATTAAAACTCAATCATGAAGGAGAAATTAAAACTAGATTTAATAAGTTAAGATTCAATCCGTCATTAGTAAGCTACATCATCACCCTAGGAAAATAAAAATTTAGCTCATGATAAAATTAAAAACAAAATCAAAATAAATTGACATTATATAAAACTAGAATGAAATCTTCATAAATACTGCATAAACTTGAATATTAAATTCTCAAACATAAATATACAACAAAAAATATACATGAAAAAAATGAAGAAATCTAGCCGTCCATTTAGGAAGTAAAACCTTCCATGTAGGCAGCATGCAAAAAGTAATACAATACTAAGCCTTCCATGTAGGAGGCATACAGAAAATAATATAATACTAAGTCTTCCATGTAGGAGGCATGCAAAAAGTAATACAATACATAAACTTAAAAATAAAAAATAACACAATTTATTTAGAACTGTCAGAGAAAATATCTCTCCCTATCAGAGAAGTATCTCCTTATCAAAGAGAATATCTCCACTAGATTTCTTCTCTCCTCCTCCTTTCATTTTGCAAAGAAGCACACATATATATATAGACAAGCGAAGTGCATCTGTTGTTTCTTCTTTTTTTTTCCATAGGTGCTACAGTGTTTTGCCACTTTTTTCCGCAATGCTACAGTAGTGAACAGTATCCTGTCGGTTGATTTACGAATTTTTTCCTTGTTGCTACAGTGCTACAATGATTCCATCCGCTACAGTCACCTCCGTCCGCTGCAGTAACGCCCTGCTATAGTGATTCCGTCATGAATAGTGACCGACGCTACAGTACTGACCTTTTTTTTTGTATTTTTATTATTTTTTAAATACTATTTATTTTACACCCAAATATATTATATTAAGCTCAAATATCGTCCATAAAATCATCATATAAGGGAAAATAAATATGCAAATATTTTACTTATCAAAATTCTTGATGATTGGATATGTGAAACTTGTGATTGATTGAACCAAATTTTTATAGTCTTTTTCATGATTAATTTGGGATTTTTAATGCATTTCCCAAGACATGATTGCATGATTAAACACTAATTTGAGTTAAAGATATTTGTATTGAATTAAATATAATTAGAGGCAAAATGGTTATAATTTGTTAATTATTCATGCAAATGATTTCGTGGACTTTTAAGACTATCTTGTGTTTAAGATTCCATTGTAGGTGCTTAAGAAGAAAATTAGTGATTCTGGAAAATGCCAATTGAGGTAGAATTAATATTTTTGAGGATTGATTACAAAAAAAGTTCATAGAATTTCTTGAAATTGCAAATCAATGAAGAAAAGGGACTATAGAAAATTACAAAAAAAAACCCAGATATTTTGGAAATCACAATTTGGCCCCACCAACATTTTGAAAATTTTCACTTTAGTCCCTACACGACCTTTTATATATTTTCACATTGGTCCCTGGTCAAAACTTGCATTTTGACTAGGAACCAAATAAGTTCTTCTTCATGCAACATGAACATCTACAAGGACTCGGAAAGAGTTATGCGGCGGAGGAGTTTTAGAGCTAGATAGTGTCACTACAAAAAGATATTGAACTTCTGACAAAATTTGCCACGAAATTTAGCTTTTTCTATGGAAACGGATTTTCGACGGAATTCGTTTTGTCACAAAAAGGTGTTTTAAATGAATTTGTGACAAAATTTCAATTATGTCAGAAATTTCTGAAAGAATTTTGTCGCAAAATTTTATTGTTTTAAAATTACAAATTCCATGTGTCAACCCCACAGTGCACCATGTATCCCTTTCCTCCACTCGCTACCATGTGTCAGCATCTCATAATTCCTAAAAATGCTTCTCCTCTCGTTCGAACCTGTGACCTCATGGTGGCAACACCTTCGAGTGAAAGTGTTTGCCAGTTGAGCTAAAATGAACCTGTGTTAAATTATTATATATTGTTATATATATAATATTATCATACACACACACATAATTAATTAATTAGATATATATATATATATATATATATGATAATTAATTATTAATTATATATATATATATATATTATTAAAAATAATGATAAATTAAATAAAAATGTAAAAATTATTTATATATTTAATTAACCAATTTTTTAATTAAAATTACTTAATAAATAATAATTTAATATAAAGTGATAAATATAATATTAATAACATATAATTTATTTTTAAATAAAATAAAATAATAAATAATATCATAATATCATAAATATTATTTTAGTAGAAATTTTGAAATATAATATTAATAAATAATAATATAATAGTAATAATTAAGATTAAATAGAATTATTTAGTAAATAATATTTTAATATTTTAAATATTATTTTAAAAATAAAATTAATAAATTTTAATTTTTGCCATAGAATTTGTGATGGAAAAATTCCGTGGCAAAAAGTTAGCCAAGGAAAAATTCCATCAGAAAAGTTTCGGACAAAATTTCTGACGAAATTTGCCATGGAAAAAATTCTGTGACAAATTCCATAAAAAATCGAGTGTTTTTTTTAGCGTATTCAATGAGAGAGCTTGAGAGGAGAGGGAATGAGATGGAGAGCCGCCACCATCATTGAGGACTTCCTTTCGTACCACCACACGTTGACCTTCTTCTTTTTCCTTCACTTTTTTATGGTGACCACCACTCTGCCTTCACCACCTCAGAAGAAGGCCGCGACTTGGGATTTTCATATCATGAAGGCTATGATGCGATTTGGGAGCTCTAGACTTTCTTCTTCGGTTTTTATAGTGCCCGAGCTTGGGAGGAGTGTGGCACCATGGCAAGGGGAGAGACAATGGCAAGAGAGACTAGAATCGTGAGAGTGATTAGAACAAAAGTCATCGGCAAACTTAAAGAAGAGCTTGACATTTGTAGATTTCCGACAACCTTCTTCTTTGTTAGTTTCTCTCTCTCCAACCACTACAATCTCTCTACCATCGTGTCTCTGTCTTCTTCTTCCCATAACCACTATTACCTTCAACTTCTCTCTCTAGAGTTTTATTTCCAGATTCCAGCGAATCTTTGAGTTTTCTGGCCAGTCTATGAGTTTTTCGGTGAACTTTTCCAAATTATGGTGAGTTTTTCCCGACAAGTGTTTTGAAAAAGCTGAGGTTGCAATTGAGCTTATGTGTAGCTAGATTCTCTTTAGTTTTAGTGGTGAAGAGAGTGGCTAAAGCTTCAATGTGCTTCAAAAAGGAGTTTATTAGTTTTCCATTAGTTCATTATATCTCTTGTGATTTGTTTGGTTTGATTTTCGCAATTGGTGCATGTTTTTTAGACTTGAATGAGTGTTCATTTGTCCTTGATTGATTGCTCTTATGTTGAATTTTATATTGGTGCATTTGGATTATATATTAAACTTATTTTCCTTTTGAATTAATGAAGTTATGCATTCTATGTGAATAATAATGTGAATGATGGATTTATTTCAAATTGAGTGTCATGATAGTGTTCTCATCAAATAGGAAGCAAGTGCATTAAAATAATTTTCAAACATATCAAGTGGTTTTTAACAATTAGTTTTGAAATGAATATTAATGTGATTGTAGGATTAGTCATTAATTAGATAGATTGGACTCAATGCGATTGCTTAAGGTTTTTAATTTGACTTGATGAAATTAAAATTAATTCCCAAATCATTTTAAGAAGCTAGGAAAGCCATTCACTTTGCTACCAACATTCATTTCCTCATATCCATCCCAGTTTTATAAAAATACCAAAAACAATAGTTTAGCTTTTAATTAAATTGCATTACTATATTTTAGTTATTAATTTGAAAAAACCCAAAACCAATTCCCCCTTGTTTTCATTATATTTGCATACATTTATATTACTTAGAAATCAATAAAATGATCCTCGAGAAGAGAGAACGATCTTAGGTTTGCCTATACTCAATCCTTAGTTAAGTTTTTGATTGTAGACCCCAAGGCTAATGTACAAAAAGGCCCTCATCAATGATTACAGTTTTCGTATATCCAGTCATCATTCATGGACAAATATTTATAGGGACACACACGTTTGGCTAAAAAACATACCTCTTTCATTCTCTCTCTGAACGAAAAAGTTGACAAATTAATTAGAGAATGAAGAATCTGATGATTCATCAGTTCCTTTATCTCCATAACTTTTTATGTTTTGTTCATTTTTTACATTATCTTTTTCTTTTTTAATGTTTTATGTAATATTGTGGTTGATTATGAAATTAACAATAGACACCAATAAATTAAAAAAATTGTCAAATACATAACGATTAACATATAAAAATTGTCACTTGTTAGAATACCATTCCAAATTCCTAATGGTTATTAAGAGTTAACTATCACCATTTATAAAATATAATGATCTTTAATACTAAAAGACGCGATGACTTGATAATCCACAAAACCCTCCTATATAAACATCTGAAAATTGAACTCTAGTACTTCTCTACTTCCATTTCAACTTCTTCAAGCCAACTTTTGATTCACTAAAAAATCATGCACAAACACAAGTTAGTTTCTAATTCATCATCTGACAAAACTATGAAAGATGAACTCCCTCTGCCAACAAGCATTGAAGGCCTTGTCCACACAACCTATGAGCTCCAACATATAGTTCAGGCTTACCTGCGAGGGCAAAGACACATGGACCAGTGCTTGAAGGAACTTATCCTTCTCGTTCGCTCTTTGAACAAGAAGGTGGACAATGTACTAGAGAAGGAAGAATATGATGATGCATTATATTCTTAAAACATCTCTGTAATTTTTTATTTTTAGTTTGTCTATTTAATTTGTCTTTATTTTTCTATTGTAAAACGGTGGTTGCATAATCAATCGCCAAAATTTTAAAAAAGTAATATATATTATGGTTATTAAGTAACAATGGTCAGTTGTTAGAATACCATGCAAATAGATAACAATTATAATTTGTAATTGACATATATTGTCTCATAAGAATGACGATTCTTATAGTATAACCACTATGAAATGTTAGATGAACAAATAAATGATTTTCCTTCTAACTTTATATCAGCAACAAAAACATAATGGTTTCTCTTAAATAACTATTGACTAAATAGTCAACACCTTTCCCTTTACCCACGCTTATGATGACAATACTTTGTGCTTTTTGGTTTTTCGATCGATGATCGCACGAGTATCAAGTACCCTTTTCATTACCAACCACTGCACATGACCGCTCCTCTTCAACTTCTAACATGTGTAATGATGGTTCAAACTCGTCACTTTCAATCTATATAAACCCCTAATTTCCTTATGTTTATCATATTATTTCTTCGTCATCCTCATCTGTTCTTTCAATCACCAGGATGAAACGCCATGGTGCAGACTTGCTAGAAAATCCACGGTGTTACCCTCCTTCACCACTTCCTTCCCCCTATACAACCTCCTACTCCTCCTCTTGCTCCCTAACCTCTACCTCCACCTCAAGTGGAGGCAACATGCTGTGAGGAGACTGGCAAGATATTTGTCGAGTATGAACAGGAACTCCAATTTCATTCTTAATGAGTATGAGATTTGCTATCATGATCCTGATATACTCTCAGATGATTCATGATACTCTTCTAGTAATGAGTAGCATGATGATGCGAGGTTTGCTACGAATTTACAAAACTTTTGATTCATTTAAATTGAAGAAAACAAAAGTTCCTAAATTTACAGTAAACCGCAGATCATCTATTAGGCAACTAGTCACCAGAGGGTGATATTTTTTGGTTTTATTTTTATAAAGCATAAAAATGTAATTATTTAAGAACTACTTGCCCAAAAAGGTTTTTTTTTAAAAATAATAATATACCTCACAGTTATTAACTAAAAACCGTGATTAATGGATATGTTAAAACTAGTAACATGCCTCACAGTTCTTAATTATGAACCATAAATAAAATCAAATAAATAATAGTTTTATTGATATAACCGTTATTTAAAGTCTTCGGCATGACAACCCAAAAAAGCCTACCCATCTTCTTCTATTTAAGTGTCTGAAACAGAATACACTTGACAGTTAGTCTATTCAAATGAAACCTACCAACATCGTAACCTTAGTACTTCTGTTGTCTTTTCTGGTTGTCAAGAGTCATTTTCAATTAAAACCTACAAATATTATAACCCTAGTACTTCTCAGCGATAGCCATTCTAGTGAATACCTTGACACTTATCTTAGCGACTACTGTGCATGTTGCTTTCACGTGCTATAACTTGCATTTTCATTGTTCGTGAAGTCTCATCATGATAAAGCATTCAAGGTGACGTTAACTTATTTTTGTGAAGTTATATTTTTTGGAGAACCTATTATTTCTCTGATCGAAGGTTCATTTCCTGTTACAAGAAGTTGTCAACCTATTGCTTTGACTAAATGTTCATACTGTATAGATCCCTAAGCAAAAGCCTCCTTTTTTGAGTATCCAAATCTTAGGAAGTGACTTTGAAAATATCAATAGGGATGTAATGAATAAACTAGTTCAGTTGTACCTAGAGTCATACATGAACAGGTGAATACCTTGATATTTGTCTCAGTGATTGTTGCGAGACTTGCTTTCGCTTGGCTTGACTTATATTGTCAACATTTCTAAGCCCTAGCTAGGTCGCATTCTTGTGGTATTCTATTCTCCTTATTCAATCTAAGGTGCCTTTGTAAAGTCATGACACAATAAAAAATTCAAGGTGACATTAATTTTCTTTTATGAAGTTATATTTTTTTTTGAAAAATCTATTATTGCTCTAATCAAAGTTTCATTTCCTATTACAGGAAGTTGTCAACCCATTGCTTTGACTAAAGGTTTCTACTTTATTGATCTTTTTTTAGGTAACTTCAGAAGATATGGATCTCTAAGCAAATACCTCTACTTCTTTAGAAGTATCTATATCTTCAGAAGTTATTTCAAAAAGTTCAATAGGGATGTGATGAAAAAACTAGTTCAGTTGTATGACCATCATACATGAAGAAGCAAATACCTGCAACATTTGTGAAGTCACGACACATAAAGCATTGAAGGTGACATATTGAATTGCTTTTGTGAAGCTGTATTTTTTGGAAATCCCATTATTGCTCTTACTGAAGTTTCACACCTGTTTTTTTGTTGAGCATGTGGTACCAAGTTAAAAGCTATGAAATTCAACATTGTGATTAGTCCTAGACTCTTTAATGTGAGAGTTTCTAAGCTATTTGGTCTCATCTCTATATATGTATAATAGAGTAGTACTTTCCACATCGAGTAGCCATACAATTTGGATGAATCAACACTACAACAAAAAGATCAAAAGGTAGCGCACATTTTGTGGCCCTTCTTTAAGAAGTGCCACAGCTGCCTTTTTTCTTTTTCATTTTTTATTTTATTTTAATTTTACTGTGACGCCTAATAGACCAGGCGCCACAGCTGATTAGACCAAATGTGGCGCCTGCCAAGGCAGGCGCCACACTTGGACCAGCTGTGGTGCCTGGGATTACCAGGCGCCACAGCTGGTGTTTATAATAAAAAAAAATTGTTTTTTGACCAGCTGGCCACCACGTGACCAGCTGGTTGTGTATATATTAAAAAAAAAATTATAACCCATTGTGGCGCCTAAGAAACCAGGCGCCACAATAGGTTATATATTAAAAAAAATTTATTTTTTGGCCAAAAATTAATCCCAAAGCAAGTTGTATATTAAAAAAAAAATTTACCACCAGCTGTGGCGCCTGGGCAGCCAGGCGCCACAGCTGGTTATATATTTTAAAAAATTTTTTTTTTGACCATTTTAGTGGATTACGCTGTCCACTTCCCACCAATCACAATTCCCCCCACCCCCACCCTGATCTTTTTTCCCTTCCTGCGCAGTAGCCTCCCTCCTTCTCTTTTATTTTGACTCATCCCACTTTAATTATTCCCTCATCTCTCACTTTCCCTTTTCATCTACACTACAACTTCTTGCAATGGATGACCGTCGCCCCTCTCCCTCCATTTCCTTTCATCTTCACACTTAAAAACATACCCATACACGCACACGTCTTCATCATCGAATCTACTTCTTTGTTTTGTTCCAACTATCATCCCCACTCCTGTCTCAATTGTTCCCTTTTCTTTGTACTGTCTTTCACTTTTAGTCCCAACCGCTCAAATTTCCTCCTCCTCCTCACTCAAGATTGCGTCACCAACGGGCAACGTGGTCCCCCACTCCACTGCATTGATCAATTAAGCTTGTAAGTTCAACATGCTTCTTCTTTTTTTTTTAATTGTCATATAATTTCTGTAATTTTTTATTTCAAATTGATATCTATGTTCTAACCATAATACATAATGAATTTAAAAGTAAAGTTACATTATAAGAAAAAAAAAGTAAAGTTATCTCACTATAAGCTAACAAAATGGCCTGCCATTTTTGAAAATGGATTAGGTTTGTGAATATTAAATAAATGAATGGAGTTACTAACCAAACTGTGGTGTACGTTCAGTGACATGGACTGAATTTTATTCTCCAAGTTTAGCTGAAAGAGTCGGGAAAGACGGTCCTGTGGAAGTATATATTTTTTTTATAGAAATTTTTTTTAAAAAAAATACCCTCCTGTGGCACTTGTGTCATCAAGCGCCACAGGAGACCTCCTCCTGTGGCACTACCTCCAACAAGTGCCACAGGAGGGTATTTTTTAAAAAAAAAAAAATTAAATACTGTGGCGCTTCCAAGCGCCACAGCTTCTTTTAGTGGTGTTCAGATATGTGGCACTTCTTTAGCGCCACAGCTTTATTTTTTTTGTAGTAGTGCAAGATGTTCTAGACTTTGTAGCTAGAATCAATCGGACTCCTGATCTATATATATATAATAATATAAGTGTTCACATATACCTTGTGTCTCTTCTAAAATTGAGCCTTGAAATCAAACGAAGATAGTGAAAAAAAAAATATCCCTATTAGAAAGGGAACATGGGTTATGCAAACCCTTCAGTTTATGGGTTTGCATATCCCCTCCACCCTTTTTGATAGGGGTATATATTTTTTCTTAAAGTTTTTTGCTTTCCAAGGGTTAATTCATGCGAAGAGATGCAATTATATATAGGTTATCAGTTATATTATCACTTATATATGTCAATAGTTGCCATTAATTCTCCCCATAAAGCCTATAATGTCTTGATAGAAGCCAAATTGCATAGCCACTTGATGTGGTATGTACTTATGTTCTATTATATATATAGAGGAGATCAATTAGCTCAGAAACTCTCACTTGAAGAATCTTATATCCATACATCACGGTTATATATAAAACCATAATGTATTATAAATGTTCAAGGTTCTTATTTGTAGACAGTTATTTACATACTTAATACATAACGATTGTCTTCGTGAGACTGTTATCAATTTTTATTAAAAGTCATGGTTCTTACATAAAAATCGTTATATACATTATTGAATAAATAATGGTTGTCAAATGAAACCGTTATGAATCATGCACATATTACCATATATTATAATAGTTATTTGCTTGTGGTCGTTAATAATTATCAAATCAATGGGCATATTATGGCCTCATTGAGCCTCAATACATAACGGATGTTATATTATAACCCTTATAATGTGTTTGGAATAAACAACAGTTCAAAACCTTAATGTATCTACTCCAAGCTTTTACAGTGCCCATATATATGATGGTTTGAAATTATTTTATATGGCCGATAATAACCGTCATATATCATGATTTTTGTAGTAGTGACATTTTCATATTAGTGATTGACATACTTTCCCCCAATTATCGAACCTAAAATGTAATGTAATCTTACGCAATACATTATTTATTGGAATATCACATCAAACACTAAAAAGTACTAATAAAATTTCAAATTAAAGCATCTACTACTGATGATGACTTTTTATCTTTAGGCTTAGGGTCTATAAGAAAAAATCAACCAACGATTGTGTATAAGCAAATCTAGGATTGTTCTCTCTTCTCCATGAGCCTTTTATTCATTCCTAAGTGATTTAAATGCCATGAAAATGCAATAAAAACAAGGGGAAATTTGTTTTGGGTTTTTCAAATTAATAACTAAAAGAGTAATGCAATTTAATTAAATGTTAAACTATTGCTTTTGGTATTTTTATAAAACTGGTGAATGAATGAATGTAGTTGAGTTTGGAAATATGAATGATGAAATGAGTCTTGGCAGCAAAGTTGGTGACTTTTCTAGCTTCTTAAAATGATTTGGGAGTTAATTTTGCATCAAGTCAAATTGTAAACCCTAAACAATTGCGTTAGGTCTAATCTACCTAATTAATGACTAATCGTACCATCACATTTATAGTCATCTTTTTAATAAGTTCTTAAAAACCACTTGATGTATATTTGAAAATCATTTTAATACACTTGTTTCCTATTAAATGAGAGTACAATTACAACAATCAATATAAATCAATTCAATTATACACCATAGTGATCAAATACAATGCATAATCTCATTTAAACATAAGGAAATATGTTCAATATAAAATGCAAGAGCATCAAAGAAAAATTCAACACAAATGTTAGCCAACAAGGACAAATGAACACTCCTCCAAGTCTCACAAATATGTACCTATACAAAATTAATTCAAACATATCACAATACATGTAATGAGCTAATGAAAAACTAATGAACTCCCATATGTAGTGAATTGAAGCTCCAACCACATTCCTTACCACTAAAACTCAAGGAGAAATAAGCCACTCATGAACTTAATCATAGCCAAAGCTTGTACACAACACCAGAAATCCATGGAAATATGAGTAAGTAGTCAAATAAATGGAGAAAAGTGAGGAAGTTGTCAACTCTTATTAAGGAAAGAGAAGAAGCAATTTTTGGCGAATTGAAGAATGGCTATGAATGCTGAAATAGAGAGAGGAAATGGTAGTGTTGTGGTCTTCAATGGTGGAAAATGCAATCCTGACGCCAGTAGCAGAAGTGAGCATCAAAGACGGTGGCAGTGGTGAATGGAGAAGATTGCCAATGGTCATAAAAAGTCTCTCCTTTTTTATTGAGCTTCTCCACCACCATTGAAACTCTAGCCTCTTCCACGTTGGAGCTCTGGTCTCTTCCCCATTGAAGCTCTCCCTCTCTTTTGGCTCTCTATTTTAGATCTCTTTTGTCTACATCTTGCTCGGCTGTGTAAGAGTGACGGTCGCTAGCGATGGTGGACAAAAGATTAAAGGTTGCTAGTGACTGTGGCAAGGAGAAAGTAAAGGCCGATGGGTTCAAGTTCTCACAACACTCCACTTTGAATTGATATCATGAAGAAGATGGTATGAAATTACGACCTAGTTCTAGGTCAAGACTCAAGTTTTGACTATGAACTAAGCCAAAAAACTTCAAAATTTTGTGAGGGACAAAAATGTAAATTTTAAAAACTTTTGTGGGGTTGAATTATAATTTTTAAAAACTATAAGCCATTTTCTCTAATTTTTCCTGGTCTTGTTCTTCATTAATTTGTAGTTTCCAAAAATTTTAGGTCCTTTTTTGTAATTTTCCTTAAACTAATCTACAAAGAAAATAAACCCAAAATGTAATACCTTGTATTCTAAAAATCAATCAATTAAGGTAAATCATGAAATCTATGACATTTTTGTCACTTTTAACCTTAATTACATGTAAACAACTTTAATCACAATTAATCACAATTCCCCTACACTTAAACCTTTGTACTCTTGAACAAAGGCAAATGAGTACAATTTTCCAAGTTCCAATCATCAATACATTCTTTCTCAAAATAAGGAGTAAGCAAAAATTCAATTATGGGTTTCTTTCTCTTCCTATTCACTTGAAAACGTAAACATGATTTTAAAAGGTTGCCAAAACACTAGATCTCATGAAAGCTCAAATAATTTCCCATTAGGATCATGCGTCAAAGCAATTCATTCTTGAAATTTTTTCTTAAAAATTTTATAGTTTAAGGCATTCCTCATTTAAAAACAACCAATTAATGGGATTCAAAAATTTATTTCCCTCCACCATACTTAATCAACCCATTGTCCTCAATGTTTGAAAAATCACTCTAAAGAGAATGCTAAGCAAGTTGAAATTCAATGCACAATGGTAATTAAGTAGGGTAATGGCCATAATTACAAAGCATACATAGGGGGTTCTTATTATACTTACTAAGCTACATTACTTCTACTTTTTTCCTACAAGATTGTGTCCCTCCCGTATACTTATCTTCCTTATACAACAATTAAGGTTAATAAATAATAGGAATTAGGAAGATTTTAAGTGAGGAAAGAGACAACCTTGGTTAAAGTATCTTGAGTCTCTTGATGGAGAAGTTCTTATCCCTGATGAGAATCATGCATTTTTCTTTTGAAACACCTTCTCCCTCATTGAATTTCTTTAGTGGAGGTAGCTCAGGATCAATCAGAAGAGGTTCAAGAATATATGGTGGAGGTTGGCACCATAAAGGACCTTTCCAATGATATGCCTAAAAACTAGACAACAAGCTAGCAACAATATCCCATCCAAAAATGGAAATATTAAGAGATTTCAAGTGAAGTAAAGATGTTTTAAGAACTAAACTCTCTAAGTAACTATCACAACCAAGGAAATCAATGTCACTCCCATCAGTAGGAGTCATAAAATCCGTTAATTTTTGAAAATCCTCTTGTTTTTGAAAAGTGGAAGATGTGTAATCCAACTTAGTATTGGGGTAAAACATATTATTATTGCAATCACAAGAGGTGGAAGAAAAAAGAGTGGAAGAAAGAGGGGAATTTGTCAAATCTTCAACACCAGCATTAGATCATTCAAAGAAAACATTTTTCTTTCCTATGTCAGATGGCAAATCACAAGAAAAAAATCATATGAAAAGATTTATTTTCATTTGCAATGCCAGCAATCAAAACATGTGAATCTTTCCTTACTAAACTATCATGCAATTCATTAGAATCAGGAGAAAGATCTTTTTCTAGGCTATGTTCATTAATGCATTTCTCCACAACACCAAAAATCAAAAGAGTAAATGGAGGGATGAGAGAAGAAGGAATCCTCATATGCATTTAGTTTAGTACCAACATCACAAGTACAATCAACAACATGATCTACCAATTTACTACTATTTGAAGCAAAAGGTGAAACATTTTTATGTTTAAACATTTGAGGGGATTCAACAATGATTTCTTCATCCACCTCATCATCACTCAACTCCTTAATTGCTTCATTCGTTAAAGTAGTAGGCCAGAGAGTCTACTTCTATAAGGATGGATCATTACCAAATAGTAGGAAAGACTCTTCAATGCTCTTTTGTACTTGCTTCACTTCTTGCACTTATGTAGGAGTAGCACTAGAGGTTTTGAATCTTCCACTTGTGAAGTGGAATTTGGCTTTTGAGCTTAAACTCCTTGTTCCTCCTTTTGTAGGTTATGTGGCCAAGGGGTTCCATTTTCACCACCTGTCTTCACCCACAACATATGATCAAAGTATGCGTTGAAGAACTCATCAATGTCTTTCACTTGTTTTTCTACCTTCTTAGAGTTATTACTTGTTCCTTGATGTATGAGCAGTTGAAGGTATTTCTCTTGGAGTGAATTATACTTGCTTATCAATGCACTTGTTAGGAAATCCATATTGTGGGATAAGGAGATGGTATCCATTTCACTAGGTTGTGGGTGATGAAGGTGGGGTGGAGTAAAAGGTTCACAAGTTGCATAGAATGGTTGGAAGATGGGTTGGAATGAAGAGTCATGAAATAAGGGTGAATTGTTAAACTGAGGTATATAGGATGAAGAAGTAAGTGGTTGGTAAGGTTTAAATTGTAGAGGAGGTGGATTATATGTTAGTTGATGTAATTGTTGGATAGGTTTAGAGTATGGTTTCTGTGGTAGAAGGGAAGGCTCATAATATGGACTATAGGATGGATGGGGTGGGTGGTAGGATTGGAATAAAGGTTGTTGGTATGGTTCATGATATGGGTGGTAGAATAGACCATGACATTCTTGATCAAATGGACTTCTTCCTTAACTTTCCGCATTAATTTGAAGAAGTCGTAATGTATGTTCTATATGGAATCAAGGGATTGAGAGAGAGAGAGAGAGAGAGAGAGAGAGAGAGAGAGAGAGAGAGAGAGAGAGCATCTTTCCTTCCGGTGGAGGTACGTACAAAAGATTGAGGATCGATTGGTAAATCTTGATCACCTCTAAACCAAGCCATAAGAATTAAATACAATCGATTCCTAATTACAAGTCCTAAAAATTCATATATATGCAATTGAATCCTAAAAATGACAAAAAATCAAAGAAAACTAAAAAATTAATCTAGTGAAAAATTTGAAAAAATTTCAGGAAATAATTTTTTTTTTTGAAAAGTGGCCAAAATGATGGAATTTGGATAAAATGCAACACACCCAATTGCTTATAATGGCCCACAAATTTAGGAAACTGAAGATCATAATTTTCTGGGCAAAATTTTCAAAAAATCCCAGCAAGCTACAAAGAGAAGGTGTAACTGAATTTCAATGAAACTTCAATCAATTTCTAAGTGTGTAACACTTAGTTCTAGCCACAAATCAAGATTATGCAAGAAAACTGCAAGAATACTAATGCAAAGACAAAGGAAAATCAAAATATATGTTTGTATTTTTTCAAAAATTTCTATAAAAAATAAAAAATGCAAAACTAATAAGTTTCAAACGAGAAACCCCTTATCAAAATGAAATTTGACAATTAGATTACTTAGGGAGACAATTACTTAGCTCCCCGGCAACAACACCATTTGATGAGGGCCTTTTGTATATTAGCCTTAAGGTCCACAATCAAAAATTAATCAAGGAATGTGTATATACAAACTTAGGATTGTTCTCTCTTATCAATGAGCCTTTTATTGATTCTTAGGTAATCTAAATACCATGCAAATGCAATAAAACCAAGGGAAAATTGGTTTTTGGTTTTGTTGAAAATAGGTATGTGCAAAACTTAATTGAAATTCTAAAACTACTATTTTTGGTCTTTCAAATAATGAATGGAATGGTATGGAATTTGAAAATATGAATGATGAATACTCTTGGTAATAATTGGCTATCCTTGCTCAAAAAGGTTATGAAAGTTAAAATTGATTAAGTCTTAAGAAAAACCTCAAGATAATACTTGAGTCCAATATCCCAAATAATGGTAGCTCGAACAAATATAGCTAACTACTATTTATTGAGATATTGTTTAAAACCACTTATAATTAATGTGCAATTGAAATCAACATGATGTAACAGGAGTCTTCTTAAATTTGAGTGCTAAACAGCCATTCAAGGGTACAAGTCAACCACATTAACCAAACAATAACACGCTAATTAACATATTCTCATTACAACCATAAAGAAATTCAAATATATATAATCTTCAAACTACAAAATCCAATCTCAACAACAAATATCAAATCGACAAAGATAAATTAACATAATCTCAATTCCAAAATCATATACAGTAATTCCTTAAACTAGGAAATCTAAATATACAACTCTAGATTTATGGAATGATACAAAAACTTCCCTATGAAGTCTATTAAAGTCAAGCACAAATCCTCATTACCAAGAAGCAAGAGATTTAGTAGTACATATCTTTTGGATCATCCAACACAATCTGTAAAATCAAATTAGTCATGGAAAATGAGGAGAAGCTTCCGCCTTTATGGAAGTAAATGAGAGGATGATGACTAATGTGAAGTTGATGGTGGTGAGTGATGGATGGAGAGGGAGTGAGGAAGGAGAAGGGCTTGTCAGTTACAAGCTCAAAGAG
Source organism: Inga oerstediana (assembly GCA_963210345.1). NCBI lineage: Eukaryota > Viridiplantae > Streptophyta > Magnoliopsida > Fabales > Fabaceae > Inga > Inga oerstediana. The sequence goes on along the minus strand of OY723401.1, from coordinate 75,703,964 downwards.
AGGTGTGCTGGTGTGGTTTCGAGTTCTCCACCTCTCTCTCGATTCTCGAATGTAACTATATAAGAAAGAAGTGCCGGTAGTGATTAAATGAAAGCAGAGTTAAGGTCTCCAGAAAGTTCACCAGTGCTGCTTCTAGTCATATGGAAGGAGAGAATGGTGGTGGTTAGATCCAAGAATGGTCGACTCTCTCTCTCTCTTCTTCGTTCTCTACTCAAACTCCGCGGCATTCTCTCTTCTCCAATTCCAAGCTCGATCTAAGTAAACTCCGTGGCTTATCCTCTAGTTCTCTGAATTACTTGCCAGTGATGGAAAGGATGGTGAAAGAAGTCAAGGTCATGGACAAGGTTAGAGGTAGAGACAGCTTGAGAGAGTGATCAAGCTCCAAGGTTTTGTCCATGGCGCTCAACTCTTTGAAGCTTTGTTTTTTTCCCTCGTAAAAGAAGCTCGTGATATTGTGGTTGCGTTAAAGAAGAAGAAGACACCTCTGACCTAAATAAGTCTGGTCAAAGCTTGCGTTTTGACCAGGGACCAATTTGCAAACATTAAAAGTTCATGGAGGGACTAAAATGAAAATTTTTGAATGTTTGTGGGGTTAAACTTTAATTTCCAATGAATCTGGGCCCTTTCCTTCTTTGATTTGCAATTTTAAAAAATTATGAGGCTCTTTTATGTAATTTTCCCTAGTCCTAAAAAATATTAATTCTGACCCTAATTGGCATTTTCCAAAATCTCTAATCTTCTTCTTAAATACCTACAATGCAAGATTAAGCACAAGGTAGCATCAAAAGTCTAAGAAATCATTTGCATGATTATTAACAAATTATAACCATTTTGCCCATAATTATTCATAATTCAATACAAATGTCCCTTACTCAAACTAGTGCTTAATCATGCAATAATGTCCTAGGAAATGCATTAAAAATCTCAAATTAATCATGAAAAAGCATATCAAAATATGGTCTAATCATTATACCTACAAACAACCACCTTTTTCAAAAATATACTTTTTTTAACACCACAATGGTGGTAAGGGTCGTTGAAGAGGAACTCTTGATTGTAACTTGTCCTGCGAAAATAGTAGATATCATAATGTTCACTTTCTTGAGATCATTGTAATACTTTCAAGGCTTGGTTTTCTGCTATAGGTATGCATGTGATTTGCATTAAGCTTGAATTTGAAACCTGGTGCCATTTGATTTTTTTGTGGACAATGTTTAACATGAGACTTACAATTAATTGAAGGAATCATTTTATTAGTTGAGGTTGCCTATAATTTTGTTTTTGTTATGAAAATAAGAAAAGTACAACAGATTGACATGAGGGAGATAGAGAATATTGAGAGAAAGTTGGAGGAGAAATATGGAGGAGCTCTCATCTACTTTATTGTTGGTACCAATACATTGTACATGGCCTTTATTTATAGGCCTCTAACTATTGAATTCTATACATATGGTTTCAAGGAAATAAAGATGAGCATAATGGAATTAATCATAAGAAATTCCTATAAACCATTCATTGGGGAAGTTAAAAGGTTATAGCATTAAACATATGAAATCCTAAGAGTGAGAGGTTATTGGAATGAAGGACATATGAAAGGCCAAGAGTTGGATAGTTTATGTGCATCCACATCATATAATATTTACAACACTCCCCCTTGGATGTCCATGAACAAATATTGTGCCTCATTAAAACCTTACTAGGAAAAACCTAATGGGACAAAAACCTAGTGACGAAAAAAGAGTACACAATACATATTGAAGCCACCTTATTAAAAACCTTACCAGGAAAACCCAATGGGACAAAACCTTGGTTAAGGAAAAGAGTACAGCATGGTCTCTATTTCACATAATGATAATATCATATTTACTCCCCCTGATAATAACATCGGATTTACTCCCCCTTATAAGAACATTGCTTTTAATATATTGTTGAGCATATCATTCTTTTGACCGCCAAACTATGAATAATACATTATCATCAAATGTTATGCTGGATGTATTCCTCTAACATATCTTTTGGATATGCTAAAATATTAGTATATTATGCCTTTATTTTATTCATTGTGGAAACAATAAAGAAAGCTTATTCTGAAAATCATCAAAATATATCTTGCATCCCCATATTCAGTTTGTTCTAAACAAAACAATATGATATAATATATTCATAGGACTATCACACCAAATCTCATGTTCGTTATCTATTGTGTACCTGCAAGAACTAATTTTTACCGATAAAACCATAATAAATACAATATTAGCATGATACATAAAATATTCTCATAAACTCTAAGGTACTTCTAGACCATTAAATTCAATATATCTTTGCATGATAATTCACCATAGCAAAAATATGTGATCTTGAAATATTTGATGCATTCGATAACTTGTTCTACAAGTCAAGTAAAATGTAAAATTATTTATTTTCCAATCAATTATATATGCTTGAACTATTTCAAACTCACATAACATTTTATAAAATGATTTTCTTGTATATGCTTCTGGCATTTTAGATCCTTCAAGGATTCTTATATAAATTTCATTATTTAATGAACCATATGAATAGGTTATATATAACAATATTTAACAGATGCATAATTTTATTTTCATATGTTGCCATAAATACAAAATTATTGTATCCACCATAATGTAGTTTGTCTCATCATAGTTTTCATTAACATTTGTGAAAATCTTTATTTTCACTTAAATATTTATATATTTCATATTTCAACTGAGACTGCAAGTCCATAATTTTCACACATAAAAAATAATGTAATCTCATTTTCATTGTGTCTTTTTCCCTTTTACTTTTCCTTTTTGGCCAATCATCATTTTATCTACTCGCAAGATAGATTTATGTATAAGATCATCAATTGATCACATTAAATTATTATCAAGACCATTGTTGACAACTTAATTTTTTCGGCTCCATTTTTCCTATGATATAATTCATTGAGATATCTTCATTACTTTCAGGTACCTGAACCTCTTTTAAGGTTTTTGCAATTAGTTATGTCTTGGCTTCTTCTAGAGTACCTACATCCCTAATATGATCATCTTAATTATTTGCTCATTTCTCTTTTCTTTTGGAACTGATTATTATCTCATGTTTCGGGCATGTCTCACTTTTATTTATGCTGATTAGAGCATTCATAGTTGGAATATGATATTTAGTAATTCCCATTTAGGTCAGTAATTACATCTGGTAGATTTATATAATATTTCATGAATGCAAAACCTAATGAACTTCTTGTTTATATTGTTATATTCGAGGATTTATAATTGATAGTAATAATGCATTCTTTTTGTTTTCTTTTCCAGCTAATTCAATTTATCCCCCTCATGTTAAGAAAACTTTGTCAAATGACAATCGACTAATCATGCAGTATAAGTTTCCTAAATCCATTTGTTTCTATTAGAAACATCCTTTTGTTTCATTTAGAGACAAATAAGAAGAAGGAGGTTCTTACCCAACATTTATCTTAATTTCCTTTAAATATCTATCTATGTGCATTGTGGTGAATCAATAGGAATGCATATTCAAACTTTTTAAGATGGAATATACCTGGCTCCTGACCAAAAGCCAATTTTATTGGGAGAATTTGGTTGGCTAGTATAAGTGCTACAATATGTAAGATCAAATATGCCAACACTGAAATATAAATTTTGTTCTCATAAGTATTAATCTAGCTATTTATGGAGGTTTCAATGAATGAATTGTATAATCTGGACCCGTAAACTTTAGGTTGCAAACTAATAGTAATTTAAAATGGAATATACCTGGCTCCTAACCAAAAGCCAATTTTATCGGGAGAATTTGGTTGGTTAGTATAAGTGCTGCAATATGTAAGATCAAATATGCCAACACCGAAATATAAATTTTGTTCTCATAAGTATTAATCTAGCTATTTATGGAGACTTCAATGAATGAAATTTATAATCTGAAAATTGTGCTTAACATAATAATTTATTCAAACATTCCTGCAAACTTTAGGTTGCAAACTAATAGTAATATCACATGTAACCATCTTATAGATGCACATATCAAATTCATTGAATACCTGTATGGTTTACATGCTATTTGAATAGGCCTATATATCAGCTTGATATATTTCCAGAAATATAGAGATCAATTCTAAATCATAACTTGTGATACTCTCATAATCAAATTTCTTTGAGAACAAGCAGCACATAATAATTTTTGAATTATATAATATGTTGGCTATTCATAAAGAATCTTTTAGTTCTTCAATGGATGTCACACGTAATCTTTTATATATGACTCAGATGATCAAACAAATCATGCTAACAATAAATATGTTTGGATTAGTAAACTGTTGGTTTACTGTGACATATTGCTTAGCCAACAACAAACTTTTCAATTTCCATAAGATATTGATATAAAATATTATCATGACATCCATTTTTGGGAGATCAATAAGTTTTGTGAGGAAGTATATGACTAGAACTTTTCAATATTAACTCACACTTATATTTTATCAATCTCCCCCTCAAGTGTGAGTCATATAAATACACTTTCTTTATTTTTATATTTCAAAGACAAATCAGTATATATTAAGCCAATAATATATCTTTCATTTGAAAATTCAAATATTTCATAACTCATAACTAATCATAGATTTCAGTCAATTGGGCTATCACTTAGACCCTATAATAGAGTGAAACTGTAATATAAATCTATGGGTTAAAACTTTTCATAATCAATTCTTCTTTTGCCCATAGAATTTAAGAAAAATCTATATTAGTTCTCCAGGAACTATGTCAATTTTGTTACATTTATGTTCTTTAGGAACTAACATATATTATCACATATTTATATAATTTATTACTCAATAATAATAATATGCTTCAATTTAATTCTTTTGATGCATATTCAAAATATGAAATGTTCAGAATTTTTCACTACATAAAGAAATATGAGGAGATCCATAATCAAAATACATAAACATCTTATTGCAATGATTTGTGATGGTTAAGGGATAAAATTAATTTGAGAGAAATGTAAAGACAAATGCATTATAATATAAAATAATGAATACTTATGATATACATAGTTTTCTTTCAAATATTCCCTACTATTTATCATCCATAAATTTGACTTGTATTATATATATAGTTCACGCACATTACAAAAATGGTTTTGTCTAACAAATCATAAACTATTCATAATGAATTTTCTCATAAAATTAAATAAATTTTCATTCTCTAAATTCAAGTATAGTTTTTTTTCCACAAATGTCACATAAAGCCAATTTGATTCTAATATATATCATGTTATATATTATATCATGATTAATGTATGAAACTTGCACATGTCATATAAGAACGCTAAGGAAATGTTAATACAATGAATTGGGAAAGGAGACAATAAATTATCAATACTAAAATAAAATATAAATTGAATAGTATTTGTATGCATTTCAATAATGAAAGTTAGGAACTAAGAAAAATTACACATATACACTACAAAAAAAAACGTGATTTAGTAGCGGTTAAAAATGGGTATTCGTAGCAGTTCTAACTGCTACAAAATAGGTTAGTAGCGGTTTGAAAAACCGCTACTAAATCATACGTTGCAAGCCGTTTTGTAGCGGTTTTATAAAACTGCTACTCAATCAAAAATAACCGCTACAACCTTTGTAGCGGTTATTGTTAGATCTCATGTTTTGATGATAACAAAAGAATGGTTTGGAAAGAAAATGTTTAATAATCAAGCTTGAACTAAGTAATGACAGGAATAAGCTTTACTTGAGGTAAGCTTGGAAGTAGTGAAGATTGGCCAAGAGAAAATGCTGAGGAACTTGGTCAGAAGTGCATTTTCTAAGGCATTACTCGAGGCGCTACTCGAGTAATGAGCCAAAACTTGAAGTAACCAAGCAAAACTTCCAGTTACCTGCCACCATTACTCGAGGAGCTACTCGAGTAACCATGTGAAAACTTCCAGTTGACTTCAAGTTTTCCCCATGATACTCGAGGAGCTACTCGAGTACCTGTGTTTTCTAAAATATGGACCTCTCGGCATTTTGTACCACTGCTAATGTTACTCGAGGAGCTACTCGAGTAACCAAGATAGAAACTTCCAGTTGCCTTCAAGTTTTCCATGATACTCGAGGAGCTACTCGAGTAACCGTGTATTTGAAAATGTCAAGCTCTCGGCACTTTGTACCATTGCCAATGTTACTCGAGGAGCTACTCGAGTAATGCATTAAGGTGAGTGAAAACTTGAGGATAGTACCCGATTAACTTGATCTCTCTTTTTCATCTTCCTTGAGTACTTACTCCATTAGACAAGTTTTTTTTCATAGTTTATTTTAAGTGGATTCCTCGAGTATGTACCCCAGTATATGCAAAAGTTTTCAATATAAACTTCAAGTCATTACCAGAGTAAATCACCATTCAAAAGTCTCAGTTACTCGAGGTGCTACCCGAGTAACCTATGCAAAAATAATTGCATTACTCGAGTCCTTACTCGAGTAATGAGGTAATTGCTCTCGGCCTTGAAATCCTGCCAACATTACTGGAGTAGAGCATCGAGTAATCAATAGTTTTTCAAAGGATTACTCGAGGTATTACCCCAGTAATCTATGAAGTTGCAGAAGCATTACTGGAGGAGCTACCCGAGTAAATAACTGTTCCCAAAGGTTTGAAAATGAGTTTATTCCATGCACTACCCGAGTAATCTTGCTTGTCTTCATGGAATTTCAAATAAACAATGATTTCACGATGTTACTCGAGGAGCTACTCGAGTAAACTTCAAGGGTTACTCGAGGAGCTACTCGAGTAAGCATACCCAGAAATTAAGAAATCATTCAAACTTTTATTATATTGTTTCCTATATGATTAACCTTTCATTATATTAGCATTCTTAGTATATTTTCAGAGAAACAATGAAGAAATCATATCAAGAGATGAAAGTCAAATCAAACGTTCAAATGCCAACCACCGCCAACGGATATTTTTCAAAAACTTGAAAAGTCAACAGTGGCTGCGCACTCACCAACGGACGAAAGGAAGTGTTCCAACGGTCATCAACAACATATCTATATATATGGGAACCTTCAAACAGAGAAGTACAACCAAGCATCCATACGAACGAATCATTAAGTTCATTGCTCTGTTTTCACGTTGAAATTGTATTCATATGCTTCAGTGATTATCATTTACTCTTTGAGAGAGATATTTCATTCAAACTCAATATTTGTTATTGAGATAACTTAAGGTTGTGGAACCTTGAGTTGGGATTGGATTACAACCTGTAAGGGGGAGCGAGTGTCCAGGTGAAAGGAACTTGCTTGTACTGAGGTGCCAAGAACCCACTAAATCTTGGAAGTTATAGTGAAACTCTCAGAGAAGCTCTGAGGACTGGACGTAGGTCAAAGTGGTTGTGACCGAACCAGTATAACTCCCGGTGTACACTTCGGTGATATTTCTCCTTCCTTATTACTGTTTTAATTCTTGTGTCAAAGTTTTATATTTTCGAAAGAAATTTCAGTATCACCCAATTCACCCCCCCTCTTGGGTGAAACACTTGATCTAACATTTGGTATCAGAGCATAGGTCTTCTTGTTAAAGTTTAACAACCTAAGAAGGATCCAATGGTAAGTATGGGTGAAGGAATTCTTCCCGATGGAGCATCTATCACTAGACCCCCTGGTTTCAATGGAGAATACTTTTCTTTCTGGAAAGCTAAGTTCAGAGTGTTCGTGATGGCTACTGAATATGGGCTATGGGACGTAATTGAGAGTGGAAATTATCAACCTACAAAAGTTGTAGATTCTCAGAAAATTCCAAAGACGCTAGCGGAATATGATGAGAATGACAAGAAAATTATCACTCTCAATAGCAAAGCAATTCTGATGTTGCAAAGCGCTTTGAGTCAAAGTGAATATTTCAGAATTTGCACACTCCCAACCGCAAAGCAAATGTGGGAAGCTCTAGAAATAGCTCATGAGGGAACTTCGGGAATAAAGGAGAATCGAATAAACACCTTAGTCATCGAATTCGATTTACTTCGAATGAAATCAGGTGAGTCAATTTCTGAATTCGAACTTAAATATACTCATCTTGTTAATCAACTTGCAGCTCTTGGGAAAGTCTATGATCAGCACACCCAAGTACGAAAGATTTTGAATATTCTTTCTAAAGAGTGGGAAGCAAAAGTCACTGCAATAGAAGAAGCAAAAGGAGAATCAATGAGATCAGTTGCTTCTCTATTTGGAAGTTTGTCTGAATATGAAAGCAAACTAAAGTTCAAAAGAGAACTAGATGACATTGGTGACAAGAAAAAGAAAGGTCTAGCTCTAAAAGCAAAAGAAGAAAATCAGGATGAGGATGAAGAGTTCGACGATGACGAAATGGGTCTAATCATAAAATGATTTAGAAAGTTCTACAAGAAAGGTCAAGGATTCAAACATTTTCAGAAAGGAGGAAATAGTAGCAAAGATCATATCATTTGCTACGAATGTGGAAAACTAGGACATATCAAGTCAGAATGTCCAGATTTGAATCAAAAGAGCAAAGAAAAGAGAAGAGGTAAATTCTTCAAAAAGAAAGCCTTTGTATCTGCTATATGGGGTGACAGCTCCTCAGACGAAGAAAGCGATGAGGAAGAGGTAGCTAATATATGTCTCGTTGCTCAAGAAGAAACAGAAGAAGAGGTAAATGACTCTGAACCTACCTATGATGAATTACTTTCCGAATATAATGCTTTACATTCTGAATTCATCAAAGTAGTTAAAGAATTGATTGTTATTAAAAAGAAAAACAAAGTTCTTGAAACTAAAGAAAAGGATTGTGAAAACTGTTTATCTCTGAAAAAGAAAAACATTGATCTCACAAAAACTCTTGAAAAATTTACACAAGGAAGTGAGATGTTAAATGTTATTTTAAAAGCTCAACGATTTGTAAATGATCGATCTGGAATTGGATATGATCCAAAGTTAGATAAAAAGAAAGGAAGAAAGAAAGCAGGAGGTAAATCTTACTTAAATTATTTTCAGCATTCTGTGCATACATCAAATCCTTTTGCATTTTGTAATTACTGTAATAGAAAAGGACATCATACATCTTCATGCATTCATAAGAAGAAAAGAACAATAGGAACCTACAAATGGGTACCTAAAGGTACATATGTTCAGAAAATCATTTATACTAACCCAAAAGGACCCAAAAAGAAGTGGGTACCTAAGACTTAGTCATTTGATTGCAAGTATGTCTTAAAGCATCCAAAAATAACAAGTGGTTCATAGACAATGGATGCTCTAGACATGTGACCGGAGATTTCGAAAGTTTTACCACATTGCAACCTAAGGAAGGAGGAAAGGTAAAATTTGGAGGAAATCAATCCGGAAAAATAGCAGGAATTAGTGAAATCAAAAATGACAAAGGCATACAAATCAAAGATGTATATTACGTTGAAGGCTTGTGTCATAATTTGCTGAACGTAAGTCAAAGTGCTGATAAAGACAACTGGATAATATTTGATTCAGAGGAATGTCTAATTATCAACAAGAAAGACTTACTACTTGATAAGAAGAATATCAAGGCTAAGCTCAGAGCAAAAAGGGAAGGTAACTGCTATACCTTAGATATTAGTAGAAATGAATCTGAAAACTGTTTTCTGAGTAATGTCGATGAAAGTTGTCTATGGCATAAAAGATTGGCACAAGTCAACATGCATCAACTAGGCAAATTACTCAAAAAGGATTTAGTTCTTGGTTTACCCAAAGTAAATTTCAAAAACGATTTGATTTGTGACGCATGTCAAAAGGGTAAACAAACTAAATCATCTTTCAAATTGAAAAATGAAATTTCAACAATTAGACCATTACAATTGTTGCATATGGATTTGGTAGGTCCAGCAAGAGTAAAGAGTCTTGGTGGCAATCTATATTCATTGGTCATTGTTGATGATTTCTCTAGATTTACATGGGCTATTTTTCTATCATCAAAAGATGAAACCTTTGAAGAATTTATTATTTTTGCCAAGAAAGTGCAAAATGAGAAAGGTATGTCTATTGCAGGTATTAGGACTGATCATGGTGGAGAATTTGAAAATCAAGCTTTTGAAGAATACTGTGATACTAATGGCATTGATCACAATTTCTCTGCTCCAAGGACGCCTCAACAAAATGGAGTTGTGGAACGTAAGAATAGAGTGCTCACAGAGATGGCTAGATCATTGCTAAATGAAAAGAATGTGTCTCAAGTGTTTTGGGCTGATGCTATGAGTACAGCATGCTATGTTTCAAACAGAGCATATATCAGAACAAAACTTGGAAAGACACCATATGAACTATACAAAGGAAGAAAGCCAAACATTGCTCATCTACACATCTTTGGTTGTAAGTGTTTCATTCATAACAATGGTAAAGATAACTTAGGAAAATTTGATTCTAAAACTGATGAAGGAATTTTCCTAGGATATTCTAACCGAAGTAAAGCATATAGAATTTTCAATAAAAGAACTTGTGTTGTTGAAGAATCAATTCATGTTGTATTTGATGAATTTGAATCCTCTGACAAAACCATTGATGAAGAACAGGAAGTTGTTTTAAATCAAGAAAATGGTCAATCTATTTCTAAGACTCTTATTCCAGAGGTTGATAAAACTAAGGAAGAAGAGCAATCTCTAGGTCAACCTAAAGCCTGGAAATACAATAGAAGTCACCCCTTAGATCAAGTAATAGGAGATGTGAATGAAGGGATCAAAACCAGAAATAGAGTTTTCAATGAAGTAAGCTTTTATGCATTCATTTCAGAGATTGAACCTTCTAACATTGATGAAGCCCTATCAGACAATGATTGGGTCATAGCAATGTAAGAAGAACTAAATCAATTTGAAAGGAATCAAGTTTGGGATTTGGTACCCCGACCTAAAGATCATACGATCATTGGTACTAAATGGGTATTCAAAAACAAACTTGATGAATCTGCAATTATTGTCAGAAACAAGGCAAGATTGGTGGCCAAAGGCTATAATCAGGAAGAAGGAATTGATTATGAGGAAACGTATGCTCCAGTGGCTAGATTGGAAGCTATACGTGTACTCTTAGCCTTTGCATGCATCAAAGGATTCAAACTCTATCAAATGGATGTTAAGAGTGCTTTTCTAAATGGTTATATCATGGAAGAAGTGTATGTAGAACAACCTCAAGGATTTGAGGATGTCACTAAACCAGACCATGTTTTTAAACTTAAAAAGGCTTTGTATGGTTTAAAACAAGCTCCTAGAGCCTGGTATGAAAGGCTTAGTAAGTTCCTCATCGATCAAGGTTTTGTACAGGGAAAAGTTGATACAACATTATTTATAAATCGAAAACGTGATGATATTTAAATTGTTCAAATATATGTTGATGATATTGTTTTCGGTGCTACTAATGAATCTCTATGTAAGGAATTTTCTGAGATAATGCAGGGAGAGTTTGAGATGTCAATGATGGGAGAATTGAATTTCTTTCTTGGTTTGCAAATCAAACAAAGAAAGAATGGAATCTTCATATCTCAAACAAAGTATTTAAAAGAGCTATTGAAGAAGTATGGAATGGATGAAGCAAATGGCTCAGACACGCCTATGAGTTCAACAACGTTGCTTGATGCTGATGTCAAAGGGAAAGACTACAATATCACAAAATATAGAGGAATGATTGGATCATTACTCTATCTCACGGTAAGTAGACCAGACATCCAATTTAGTGTTGGCATATGTGCAAGATATCAATCAGCGCCAAAGGAATCACATGCTGAAACGGTCAAACGAATCTTTAGATATCTTGCTGACACACCAGAATTGGGTTTGTGGTATCCCAAAGGAAGAAGTGAATATTTAATCGCTTATTCTGATTCTGATCATGGAGGATACAAGACAGACAGAAAGAGCACCAGTGGACAAGGACAATTTCTTGGAGGATCTCTTGTATCATGGTTCAGCAAGAAACAAAATACAGTGTCTCTTTCGTCAACGGAGGCCGAATATGTTGCAGTCTCAAGTTGTTGTGCACAAGTGATATGGTTAAAACAACAACTACAAGATCTAGGTATATACCTCAAGGAAATACCAATCTATTGTGACAATACAAGTACGATAAGCTTGGCAAAGAATCCAGTTCAACACTCTAGAACCAAGCATATCGATGTCAGGCATCACTTCATTAGAGATCATGTTCAAAAGAAGGATGTGAAAGTGATATTCATTCCTACTCATCTTCAACTAGCTGATATCTTCACAAAACCCCTTGCAAAAGATCAATTTCTATTCATTAGAAGAGAATTGGGAATGGTAAATCCCAATGAGTTATAAGTATTTTCAGCATTTCATAATATTAGATGAAGTGATTTGATAATGTTTTGATAATCACTAACTTAAGCATCGGAGTATATAGAAATGTGTTTTGCAGGAAGGTTGAAATTCTGTTTTGAGAAACAAAAACAGAGGTGATCAGAGGACACATTTACTGGAGTACCAACTTGAAGTAATGTGTGACAGAAAAGCAATACCCGAGGAGCAACTTGAAGTAAAGAAGCACTTTACTCGAGTATGTACTCGAGTAATGGCCCCCAAAACTGGAAGTAACGGATCAGGTTATTTGATTTTCAAATGTAACGGTTCAGATTTCAAAGAAATAAAGAGTCAGAAGTGGTAAAGCTATTTACTCGAGGCAGGCCTCGAGTAAACTTGAAGCTTACTCGAGGAAGGCCTCGAGTAATGTCGGAGCTCAGATTCTCAAAATGTTGAATAATGACTCAAAACTGACCCAAATGGACTATTAATGATCGAGGGAACATCCATGGATAATTACTATATTATTCATGCCAGGTACGCAATTTAAATGAATTATTTTTGAATTTTTCTGTATGAACACTCGAGGAAGGCCTCGAGTAAACTTAAATGTTACTCGAGTAAGGCCTCGAGTAAAGTCGGGATTGAGGTCTTTATCTTGCGCAAACTTGGTCATTTCCACAAAATCTCCTCGAGTAAATCACTATACACCCTTTCAAAAACTTTTCCCAATCGATTCCTTGCCTCATTTCCGTTAAAACCCAACTGATTCCAAGTCCAAAAACTTCCTATTTTGTTCAAAATCATTCTGCCCTAAATTCGCGTCAGTGCCCTGTTTTTCTGAGATTTTAGATTTCTGAGTTTCAAGATGGTTAGAACCAAGAATCTCAATTTCACAGATTCCTCTGATTCACAGCAAAATCCTGATTTTCTTTCTCCTCCTCCAACAAAGAGAAGAAAGTTGATCCCTAGACCAAAAGCCAAAACCCCTCTTAAACCTCAACCACAACCTAAAACCAAAGGTGTGGTGATCAAAGAGCCTATTGTGACTAGGGCTCAGTCTAAAAAGAGCACATCCACTGGAAGAAGCAAAGGTGCCAAAACTCCCTCACCTTCTCATTCTGATTCCTCTACACCCTCATTCACTCCAAAGCCTATCAAGAAGCCAAAGTATGACAAAAATGTGGCTAAGGCAATGGCTGGGATCATTGACCAAATAGAGAAGGGTCAATCATCCAAGAAATCCAAGATTCCAGAGGCAGAGATCACTACCCCTCCGAAAGGATTTAATGTGGGGAAACTGGTGGAGTCTCCCAAGTACCTGACACAATTCTCCAGAAGAAAGGTGTGTAAGACACACTATGTGGATCTCAGGCTACTTCAAGAGGTATTGAAGCATGATCTTAGTCCTTATTTAGAGCCTTTTATGCCTTGGTTGTCCATTAGATTACCTTTTTGCACCAAGGTAATCACTCATTTTTATTGCAATCTAGAGATAATAGATGAGCCTAACCGAACCTCAGTTGAGGAAGAGATGACCACCACTGTGAGAGGTCAAAAGATTTTGATTTCACTTTCCAAAATCAACTTATGGTTAGGAATAGAGAACCCCCCTGATGATGTATATTCCGAGCTTGAGCCAAATCAAATTTTCACTATCCTAAAGCCCGGTGAGTTAGTTGGCCCCCTAAACTTTAAACCGAGTGATATGTGTGATCACCATAGGGTCCTTTGGTACATTTACTCTAGGTCCCTAGTAAACAAAGCCAACAACTATACCCACTTCTCGGATAGGGACTATAGATGGTTTGCTTCACTCCTCTTGAAAGAGCAAAAGGATCTGGGAGAGTATATATTTTCAGAAATGAAGAGGTATAAGGTGGATGGAAAAGGGACTACTCCAATGCCATATCCCCAAATTGTGTCTCTTATCCTGAAAGAGAACAAAATATGGTACTTGGATAGTAAGGAGCCAATTGAGAGGGTGACCCCAGTGGGGAGGAACCAGATTGGTAAATTGAACATCGACATCCCTCTTAAAGGCCCACTAGAGTCTGGGTCCAAGAAGAAGCGAAAGGCTACTGAGGCTGAGACCAGTAGGATGGATGACACTCAGTCATCGGCTCCAGCTGCTACCACATCTTCACCATCTTTCCTGAATGCCACTCTCCAGCACTTTATGGAGAATATGCTCAGAGGCTTTCATGTGGACATAGCCAACACCAATGCAGAACTCATAACCCACATGAACACCAAAATGGGAGAGTTGGTTGAAAGAATGGATCGAAGGCACGAGGAGCTACTAGCAGAGCAACATGCCCAGGGAGAGACTTTGAGACTGATTCTGGCATGTTTAGATTCTCTGGCTCCTGGACCTTCTGCCGGTCCCTCCTCATCTGCACCACCACCACCTCCAGTAGACCCTCCTTCAGACATTCCCATTCCCGAGGATGAACCATCTACCCCTCTGGTTTCTGATCCACTTGAGCCCAAAGAGAAAGATGTTTTATTCACAGTGGATGATCCTGATACCCACGAAACCACTCACATTATCATTGATGATTCACCTCCCAAGCCACAGCCAGACACTGCCCCTAAACCTATTCCCTCTCCTACCCAAACAGAGGAAATATCTCCTTCTTCCTCTTCTGAGCATCTCACTCCAGTGTTAGACACAACTCTAGAAGCTGAGACCACTATGGTTGTCTTCCAATCTTCTCCTCTCCAGCCTAGAGATGACATCCTTATCCCACCTCTCAATCTTCCTGAACCTGAGTCATCCAGTTCCTTTGATTCATCTAGTTCAGATGGTGGTGGGTTGGTTCTTCCAGTAAAACCTATCTCTATGGTGAAGCCTTCTAATCCTCAACTTGAATGATGAAGCCAAAAAGGGGGAGAAGAGCTTGAGAGTGATTTTGTGGATTTGTCCTAGCTTATCATGGGTATATGGGTGTACATGGGACTTTAGGGAGCTTTTTGAACTTATTTTGTAATTTGAAATTTTAAATGCAAGAGTATTTATGTTATATGATTTCATTTTAAGTTCTATTATGTTTTGGATTATGATACATGTTTTGGACTAATGAAGTTGCTATATATGCAAGGTATATTCAACCTTAATGAGAAATAATTAATTAAGAATCCAAATTGAAAAACCATGTTCAAAATCACCAAGTTTTGTCATCATCAAAAAGGGGGAGAATGTTAGATCTCATGTTTTGATGATAACAAAAGAATGGTTTGGAAAGAAAATGTTTAATAATCAAGCTTGAACTAAGTAATGACAGGAATAAGCTTTACTTGAGGTAAGCTTGGAAGTAGTGAAGATTGGCCAAGAGAAAATGCTGAGGAACTTGGTCAGAAGTGCATTTTCTAAGGCATTACTCGAGGCACTACTCGAGTAATGAGCCAAAACTTGAAGTAACCAAGCAAAACTTCCAGTTACCTGCCACCATTACTCGAGGAGCTACTCGAGTAACCATGTGAAAACTTCCAGTTGACTTCAAGTTTTCCCCATGATACTCGAGGAGCTACTCGAGTACCTGTGTTTTCTAAAATATGGACCTCTCGGCATTTTGTACCACTGCTAATGTTACTCGAGGAGCTACTCGAGTAACCAAGACAGAAACTTCCAGTTGCCTTTAAGTTTTCCATAATACTCGAGGAGCTACTCGAGTAACCGTGTATTTGAAAATGTCAAGCTCTCGGCACTTTGTACCACTGCCAATGTTACTCGAGGAGCTACTCGAGTAATGCATTAAGGTGAGTGAAAACTTGAGGATAGTACCCGATTAACTTGATCTCTCTTTTTCATCTTCCTCGAGTACTTACTCCATTAGACAAGTTTTTTTTTCATAGTTTATTTTAAGTGGATTCCTCGAGTATGTACCCCAGTATATGCAAAAGTTTTCAATATAAACTTCAAGTCATTACCAGAGTAAATCACCATTCAAAAGTCTCAGTTACTCGAGGTGCTACTCGAGTAACCTATGCAAAAATAATTGCATTACTCGAGTCCTTACTCGAGTAATGAGGTAATTGCTCTCGGCCTTGAAATCCTGCCAACATTACTGGAGTAGAGCATCGAGTAATCAATAGTTTTTCAAAGGATTACTCGAGGTATTACCCCAGTAATCTATGAAGTTGCAGAAGCATTACTGGAGGAGCTACCCGAGTAAATAACTGTTCCCAAAGGTTTGAAAATGAGTTTATTCCATGCACTACCAGAGTAATCTTGCTTGTCTTCATGGAATTTCAAATAAACAATGATTTCACGATGTTACTTGAGGAGCTACTTGAGTAAACTTCAAGGGTTACTCGAGGAGCTACTCGAGTAAGCATACCCAGAAATTAAGAAATCATTCAAACTTTCATTATATTGTTTCCTATATGATTAACCTTTCATTATATTAGCATTCTTAGTATATTTTCAGAGAAACAATGAAGAAATCATATCAAGAGATGAAAGTCAAATCAAACGTTCAAATGCCAACCACCGCCAACGGATATTTTTCAAAAACTTGAAAAGTCAACAGTGGCTGCGCACTCACCAACGGACGAAAGGAAGTGTTCCAACGGTCATCAACAACATATCTATATATATGGGAACCTTCAAACAGAGAAGTACAACCAAGCATCCATACGAACGAATCATTAAGTTCATTGCTCTGTTTTCACGTTGAAATTGTATTCATATGCTTCAGTGATTATCATTTACTCTTTGAGAGAGATATTTCATTCAAACTCAATATTTGTTATTGAGATAACTTAAGGTTGTGGAACCTTGAGTTGGGATTGGATTACAACCTGTAAGGGGGAGCGAGTGTCCAGGTGAAAGGAACTTGTTTGTACTGAGGTGCCAAGAACCCACTGAATCTTGGAAGTTATAGTGAAACTCTCAGAGAAGCTTTGAGGACTGGACGTAGGTCAAAGTGGTTGTGACCGAACCAGTATAACTCCCGGTGTACACTTCGGTGATATTTCTCCTTCCTTATTACTGTTTTAATTCTTACGTCAAAGTTTTATATTTTCGAAAGAAATTTCAGTATCACCCAATTCACCCCCCTCTTGGGTGAAACGCTTGATCTAACAGTTATCATTAACCGCTACAACACCCAGAGATATTTGTAGCGGTTATATAACCGCTACAAATATAAAAAATTTTATTTACAGCTTAAAAAAAGAATTTTTTTTTGTAGCGGTTAATAAACCGCTACAAATATAAAAAATTCAAAATTTGTTGGCAGAAAAAAAAATGACATTTTTTATTTGTAGCAGTTTTAAAAACCGCTACTAATTTCATGAAATTCAAAATTAGTAGCGGTTTTTAAAACCGCTACTAATTTCATGAAATTCAAAATTCGCACCAAAAAATTTAAATTGAGCCGTAAAAAGGCGCGTTATTTAGTAGCGGTTTAATAACCGCTACAAATATTTAAAATTTTTTTCATAAATATACGATGATTTTTTTTCCGTTTTTTCAATATTATATTAAATAGTTTATTTTGTTATTATTTTATCTATTTCAATTAGTTTATTATTTAATAGTTTAACTTATTAATAAATAAAAAGGAAAAATGTAATTGAATAGGATTTGTATAAAATTTATATTAATAATATTATTAAGGATATGTAGCTAATAAGGAATTATTATGTTTTCTAATATAATGTAATTGTGTATGAAAAATAGATGAAAATGAGATAGAGTTATGATATATCTAGAAAAAAAATAGTTAGAATAAATTTTATAGCAAGGAAAGAAGTATTCTAAAAAAAATTGAAAATCTTGTTACCATATTTGATCGTATTATTCAGCTCCTCTACTCATACGAATCAAGTTGTAAATGAGAGGAAATGAAAGAAAGGTAAGGTGAAAAGAAATTGGGGAGTGTTTGAAATGAGATGTGATAAGGGTATTTATAGGGATCCACGAATTATTTGTAGCGGTTAATGTAGCGGTTATTAATTAGTAGCGGTTATTTATATTTTTGTAGCGGTTTAATATTCATCGTGCTATTTGTAGCGGTTAATGTAGCGGTTATTAGTTAGTAGCGGTTATTTATATTTTTGTAGCGGTTCAATAACCGCTACAAATATTATTTTAATTTTTTTTTTAAAATTTTTTTTACATTTTATTTTAACACAAATTTTTTGCATTTTTTGTAAAGGCAAATTTTTTACACTTGATTTTGATCACAATTTTTTTTTAAATTTTTTTTTACATTTTATTTTAACACAAATAGTTTGCATTTTTTGTAAAGACAAATTTTTTACACTTGATTTTGATCACTCATCGTCGCGATCCCTACAGAAATTTTGTAGAAAAATTATTGTTATTGATGTATTATTAAATTTAAATAATTTAATTGAAATGACGTGGACTTAAAAAAACTCACCGCAGTAGAGGTAAATTGTCATCGCCTTCAGGGAAGTAGTTTTCAAAATCAGCTGGCTGAAATGGCTCACTCTCGTAGGCGATGTTATCGCCTTCACCCATGTCGTAAAGGTCTCTTGGCTTTAAATGAACGACCATGTGCCAATCCCTATGCCTCTCGTCCTCGACATAATAAACCTGATGTGCCTCTGAAGCTAGAATATACGGCTCATCATCTTGAGAAATACCAGTATGAATCGGGCGTGAGAAATTGACTGATGTGATCCCTAGGTCGTCAGTTGTCAGTCCCCGAGAAGTAGTGATATTTGCCCACAAACACTTGAACAGCGTCACGGTGAAACGGCCTTGATAATTAAGCTCGACCATATCAAGAAGCTTGCCATAGTAAGGGACGCCTCCGAACTGCATGTTGGCGTCACTGCTGCTCGCATAACTCCTTGTCCCAAATGTGCCATAAACACCCGAATTCTGTGTTTGCAATCCCTGATCCCGTGAAACCATGCAAAACTTAAAACCATTGACATTGTATGCTGTAAACCGTTTTGCATGATCAAGAGGGCCGATTGCGAGAGCTCTGAAATCTGGTGAGTGTGGGTTGTGGTCATTTAGTATTCTGCGCTCAAACCAGCTCGGGAATTCTCTGTGGACCCTCCTATCAACTTCTGAGGATGTCTGTGTACGGATCCTGAGCTGACGCTTGACATGACTTCTGAATTCCCTGCAATTAATAATGGAAAGGCGTTAGTGAAATGAAACTGAGAAATGTTACGAAAGATATAGATCGAATAACATACATGTGAGTGCACAATTCTTACCGTATGAAAGGCTCAACTTGAGTGCAATTAATCAAGACATGTCTATGTGCTTGGAACTTCTCAGTTGCCGTTAGTTTGAAGTTCTCAGTTGCTCCAACTGGTTTACCAACACGAGGGATAAATTCTCCTGATGTCGGCGCAGGTTCAGGACAATCGTCAATACGAGGCGGGCGGTTGAAAGCCGTCTCAAGATCATCAAAATACCTTGAGCAAAAATATAGCACCTCATCCCCTATATAGCCTTCAGCTATACAACCTTCTGGCCACGCCTTATTCCTCACGTAAGATTTTAATTTCCCAAGGAACCTACGAAGTACATAAGAGAAAATTGATATAAAATTATGAAAAGGACGACTAGCAAACATTAAATACAGACAATAAATGAAAGCACATATTTAAAATGAGTACCTCTCAATCGGATACATCCAACGATATTGTACTAGTCCAGCGAGCTTTGTTTCATGAACGAGGTGGACTGTGAGGTGAACCATCACAGTAAAAAAGGATGGAGGAAATATCATCTCCAAGTGACAAAGTGTAAGAATGATTTTCGACTGCAGCTGATCGAGCTCCTCAACGATCAAAACCTTAGAACACAACTTCCGAAAGAAAGAACAAAGTTCCACCAAAACGATGGAAACATCGGGAGGAAGTGTATTCTTTATAGCCAAAGGGAGTAACTGCTGCATAAGAACATGTGAGTCGTGACTCTTCAGGCCAGCAACCTTTCAAGCCTGCAAGTCGACACATCGAGAAATGTTGCTTGAATACCCATCAGGAACTTTTAATTTCTTCAACGTCGCGAGGAACACATCCTTGTTCGGTTTTGTGAGGGTAAACTTCGCCGGTGTAAATCTGTCATGCTCATCTGGCCAAGCGTCTTCACGAACTCCCATGTCGCGTAAAACTTTCCTAGCGTGAAGGTGATCTTTTGTCTTGCCGGGTTCGTTAAGCAGTGTATACAGCACATTGTCGCAAACATTCTTTTCAATGTGCATTACATCAAGACTGTGGCGAAGTAAATTAGATCTCCAATACGGAAGTGTGAAGAAAATACTTATCTTCTTCCACTGCTGAGGCGCCGAAGTCCTGCGCGTCTTTTGGCGAGTTTGTGCTGAATCGTCGCTTTTTCCAAACTCGAAGTCAACATGCTCAAGCTGCTGTAAGATATCTGTACCGGACAAAGTCTGAGGTGGTCCTCTTTTCTCTGGTTTCCCATTGAAGCGATTCCATTGCAATCTGAACTTATGCGTTCCATCGAGAAACCTCCGATGCCCCATAAAGCACCACTTTCGGCTGTGGGGAAGGCGCAATGCGTCAGAGTCGAAATTGCAAGCTGGACACGCCAACCCAGTATGCACATTCCAACCAGATAATGTGCCAAGGCCAGGAAAGTCACTGATCGTCCACATCAAGGCTGCACGCATGTTGAACAAAGTCTTGCTGTGAGTGTCGTACGTCTCCAAGCCGACATTCCACAGGTCAAGCAATTCCGCAATAAGCGGTTGGAGATATACATCGATGTCATTGCCCGGTGCCTTTTTGCCTGGAATGATCATAGACATAATGAAAGAGCTTTGTTTCATACACATCCAGGGGGTAAGTTGTAGGGAACTAAGACTACCGGCCAAATGCTGTAACTTGTGCTAAGATTCCCGAAAGGATTGAAACCGTCGGTCGCCAACGCAAGCCGAACATTTCTGGGGTCAGTCGCAAAATCTGGAAAGTCGTTGTCAAACGTTTTCCAAGCAGCTGCATCCCGCGGATGTCTTAATTTACCGTCTTCATTTTTATCAACGGCATGCCACCTCATGTGCTCAGCAGTTTTAGACGACATAAATAATCTTTGTAGACGAGGTTTCAAAGGGAAGTACCTGAGAATCTTTGCAGGTTTCTTCTTCTGCTTTTTCCCCTTCCGAATTGTCTTGTACCTCGATGTGTGACATCTCTTACACGTCTCCCTGCTGGAATCGTCTCCCCAATACAGCATACAATCATTTGGGCACGCATCAATCTTTTGATAATTCAACCCCAACCTGTTGATAATCTTCTTGGCCTCGTAGAAGGTTGTAGGAATCTCGGCGTCGGGGAATGCATCTTGTAATAAGTCAAGCAACATCGACATTCCCTTATCTGTGATCCCACACAAGCACTTGATATGATACAATTTTATCAAGAAAGATAATTTAGAATATTTGCGACAACCTTGATATAAAGGACGATCTGCCTCATCCATCAAGCTGAAAAAATCCCAAGCTGCTTCATTCCCCATAAAAGCCGGCTCAGAGCCGTGCACTTCTTCGTTGAAGTTGTCGCCTTGAAATCCAAACGCATCACGCACAGCATCATTCATAAGATCATCTTCATCTACTTGAACGCCTACTTGAGAACTTCGAGGAAGAGTCTCGTCATATCTAATGTCGGCCTTCTCACCATGAACTGCCCAGAACGTATAGTCCTCAGGGAAAGGCTTCACAAGCAAATGTTCCTTCACAACATTTCGTGGATGCCACTTCTTGAACTTGCATTTTCGACACGGACAGACGATCTTGCCGTTACAGCTGGCGTGAGTGAATGCGAAATCTAAGAAACTGTTTAATCCGTACAAATATTCAGGAGAATTGTGCGGCAACCTTATCCATGATTTATCCATAGCTACAAGTGAGAGAGAAGAAAGTATAGAGAAGAAGATGAGTGAGAAGATAATGACGAATGCCTAGAACCTTATATTCTGAAAATCCAACGTTTATAATTTTGTAGCGGTTATTAAACCGCTACACCAACCGACACAGAAATTCCAACGTTTATAAGTTTGTAGCGGTTATATATATATAAAACCACTACAGTTATAAAATATTAGTAGCGGTTATATATATCAAACCGCTACTAATATTCAAGCCGTTAATTGGTGGGAAATTCAAAATGTCCTTGTTGAGTATTAGTAGCGGTTTTTATATAAAACCGCTACTAATGTTCGATGTATTAGTAGCGGTTATATATATTAAACCGCTACTAACATTAAAGCCGTTGGACATTAAATATAAAAATAATTTTATTATTTGTAGCGGTTATACATAAGATAACCGCTACAAATGTGCACAAAGGCTGTAAATTTCAAAATTCAAATTATTTGAGTGTTTGTAGCGGTTATACACTACTATCCGCTACAAAGATATGTGTTTGTAGCGGTTTCTGAACTAAAACCGCTACAAATATATTTGTAGCGGTTATTAGTTTATAACCGCTACAAACACATATCTTTGTAGCGGTTATACACTACTAACCGCTACAAACACATATATTTGTAGCGGTTTTGACTTAAAACCGCTACAAATATATATATAATTTTTTTTTTAAATTTAGATATAAATCATTCATAAATTATTTCTATGCGATCTAATAATATAAATATAATTATATAAAACACAATAAGAAAATTCTGAAATAAAATCTCTTAAATATTTACAAATGTTTAAACAAAAGAAAATGTCCTAAACTAAGGAGCTGGGGGCTGATCTTCTGGTGCTTCCTCAGGTGGGGTTCCCTCAGATGCCGCTGGATCGGGCCGCTGCGCAGACTGAACCGCACCATCGTCATCAGCAGGAGAAGGAGCTGTAGCAGGAGGAGTAGTACTCGGGACGACGTAGCGAGGGACAGGGGGAACCACTGGATGCTGCTCGTCCGGGAACAGGCGACTCCATGCTCCCTCGAGCATGTTGTTCGCGATCTCACACCACTGCGTCTGCTGAGCGTACATCATATCTGCGTGCATCTGCAGCTGCTGCTGCTGCATCTGCTGAATCTGCTGCATCTGCTGCTGCTGCTGCGTCTGCTCCAAATCTGACTGCAGCTGGTCAAGAGACTCGTCCCTCCGACGTCTGACCCCTCTAGAGCTGCCAGCCTCAGAGGCGGCGCTCCTGCCGTAGACCATGCTGGGTCTGGCGCCTATCCCCATACCCCGCACGTGTCTGGGGTGCTCAGCCTGAGCCAGACCCACCTTCAAAGGAGCCGTAGGGTCCACTGACCCCTGTGACTCCTCAGGCTGGGTCTGTCGCAGCTCAGCCTGCGACTGCTGCATCCGCTCCTGCCATTTTATGAAACAATTAATAATTACGATTTTTCATTATTAACTTGGTTTTATAAAAAATATAATAATAAAATAACTTACAATAGCCGCCTCTGCCTGCTGAGAGGTCGCAGTCCCGTCACAATGTCTGTGTGTGATGGCGTACATCTCCGCATAGTCCGTCTGACGGTTCTCCTGCTGTGCCTTCGTCTCCTGAAACAATTACAAAACAATTAGTATTATGACATAATCAGCTAAAAGTAAGTGAAGCACTTGAAAAGTTACCAGCTCGCTGTACGTCACAGCAAAGGTCTTCGATCCTGCTGTGTGGTGGATCATCTGCTGCGCCCGGATCCCGGCGTTCCTTTGAGAAAGCTCCTGGAAAAACAAATAATTAAATGTATTATAAAATTTAAAAATAAATACAAATTAAATTGAAATTATAATTTAATATTTAACATTTAGAAAATTATATATCAAAAATATAATAAATACTTTACCTGCGCCTGAGGGCTCTTCCTGAACTGGACGAAACGCGCCCAGTCATTCGGCGGCATGCCGTCCGGGACGCTCTCCTGCAGCTGCTCCAGAGGCATCGTCCCGTCCCCATCCAACTTGTGGAAGAGACGGTTCCTCCTGTTCCTCCAGGCGTCGCCCATCTTCACGAGGGCGTACCTCTTCCGGTTGGCCCGGACGGCAAACCGCAGCTGAAAAAAATACATTTAAATATCAATAATTATAAAAACCATAATTTAAATAAAATAATTAAATATAATTAATTACAAAAAATATTAATTAAATAGTTTTAATTACCTGAACCACCTCCTCCCAAGCCTGGTCATTCGGCCCCTTCGGAATGTGCCTCCACGTCGAGAAGTGAAGGGGGAACCGCATCCAATTCGATCCCAGGTCGCTCAGGAAGCGGTTGAGCAGGTGACCCCTATTGTGGATCGGCTGGTCAGTGCCCTCGTTCTATGGCACTATAACTCACAGGGACCGGTCCATGCTGTTCAGACCGGTCACATCCAGCCTCCTCGTTGACACGTTCCCCTGCTCATCTGCACAGTTGACCGCACGTTAGATAAATTATAATTCAAAGTTTACATTTCTAATTTAAATAAATAATTTACTAAATTAAAAAATTAATTTACCTTCGACCTGCACCTCAAACCCAGTCGACCGCGAAGACGACCCTCGTGGGTTGTTATGCTCCTGAGCGTCCTCCTCATCGAGGAACTGCTTCATCTCTCTAAACCCAATCGGGATCTCGAACTCCTCCTCGTTGAGGGAGTCCTCAACGCTAATCTCTGGCCTCTCCACCTCAGGCACCTCTGCTGCGGTCGTCGCCTGTGGGATCATCTGCGGTGCCTGTGGGGGGATGGGCTGAGATGCCGCGGTAGCCCTGCCTGCGCGCTGCCCCCTCCCTCTGCCCCCTGCCCGGCTGCTGCCGCCCCGTAAAGTCGGTCTGGGGACCTCAGGGGCCTTCCCCTTATCTTGTCCTGAAGCCATATCAACTGTACAAATTAAAAAAAAAATTAGTCCATTATTATGCAAAAATATAATAAAAATACAAATACGTGTTATATACGTACCTCAAGTGCGAATATTGCGGAATACTGAGCAGAAACTCCTAAAGAGACGTCTGAACGCTCAAATCTCGAAGAAATCACTCAGAGAAACCTTAGGAAACAAAATGAGCAAAACGAGAAATGAAGGAAGTGGTGGCTTAAATAGGCCAGCTATTAGTAGCGGTTATTAAAATAACCGCTACTCTAACCGCTACAAATAATTAAATTTGTAGCAGTTTTATAATAACCGCTACAAAACTTCACAACGTTTGAAATTCTGTAGCGGTTATTGCCCAGAACCGCTACAAATGTCGAGACTCTTGAAATTCTGTAGCGGTTATTTCGCAAAACCGCTACAAAATTCTGACCTTTGGTATTTTGTAGCGGTTTGTGTGCATTAACCGCTACAAAATAACCGCTACAAGTTTTGGCGGGAAATTCGCGCCAAATTTGTAGCGGTTTTTTGTAGGAAACCGATACAAATAATCTTGCCGCTACAAATTTGTAGCGGTTTAGGTCAGAACCACTACAAATACAATAATTTGTAGCGGTTATATTCAACCGCTACAAGTCTACCGCTACAAAAGACCTTTTTTTTTGTAGTGATATGTAAGGCAACATAATAGTGCTCAAGAGGAGAAAAGAGATGGAAGACAACATTAAAATGAAAAATATGACTAATAATGAAAGAAAGTACCTTGATGTTGAGGTATATAAGTTGAATGTTTGTTGGGAAATCTTTCATGCAACAGAGAAACACAAGTCCTAAAAAGAAAATAGAGATGATAAACTCTATTGATATATGAATAGTATTCACATACACAAGATACTTAAAATTAAAAATAAATTGTACAATTATACACAAAGAAGGTAATTAAACAACTTAATTGTATAATTGAAGGTTATATGAGTAAATACTGAAAACCATTGATTTGGGAGTTATAGGGCGTAATGATGAGGTAGTTAGAATCCTAAAAGGCCATGAAATCATGAACATCCATACACCATAATGTTTAAATTTGTAAATAAATTGGCATATACTAAAATTTTAAAATGACAAATAATTACCTTTTTGTCTATTTGATTTCATATATCACTCATGCCAATATCACAATATCAAATAGTAGTTTCTCTCATACATATTAGTTACAATGAATTTAAATTTAAATTTAATTAAACACTAATCAAAATCAAAATCATATAGAGCCTTCTGGGCTTACAATTATTTTTTTTGGCTTTATAAGCTGATCATCTTTCCCATAACTTATTGCTTTAAGCATCATAACTAATTTTGGTATTTTTCAAAAAATATCTCATGATCTTTTTGGCTTCACAACCATTTTGCTCTTTATTTTCAATAAATTGATACATGAGTCTATATGACTTTAAGTCATAGTATAACATTTGTTCATAATTTTAATGACCTTAGAAATGTTAGTATTTCTATGATTGTTGTTCAATAGCCAAAACAAATTATTCTTGGCTTTCAACTATCAATTCCACAAATCAATGTGATCATGTTTATTTTCACTCTTATAGACATATTCTTAACTTTTAATATCACATCGTTAATTTCTCCAAATACTGGTCTGCAGGACCATAGCAAAAATCATGCAAAGCTAAGAAGTTCTTTTTTTTTTGTTTGATATTTGAACCTTTAACCTTTAGGGCTTTGATATGTGTAATAATTAAATCATCAAAGTGCCAAATTTTTTTCTTGTCAATCTTGCAATTTAATGAAACCAAAATCGTTCTTTCTTATAAGAGCTATTATAAAAGTGATGTGACTTCTGGCCACCTGATTACGAAATTAAGAATATTATGGCTTTTGACCTTTCGATAAAATTAAAATACTAGAAAATAAATTAAGTAAATTCAAATTCATAATCAAATATAAATAATAGATAAGCTCATGATCATATAGACCATATTATATGCTCATATATAATACTATTATATATTAATGCAATATAATAAACAAATCAAAATAAAAGATTGACATAATGATATAACAATAATGTATTAACATAAATAAATGAAATGTAAATAAAATAAAAATAAAACAAGATGAAATAAATAACATAAAATAAAGAAACATAAACAATAATATATAACATAAAATGTAAATAAAATAAAGAAATATAAATGTTAAATTAGTATAAAAAATTGAATGAAACATAAATAAAATGAAGTAACATAATATAACAACATAAAATGTAAAGGATACTATAATATAAAATAGAGAAATATAAATTTTGCATAATAAGAGATTACTGGAAAATGATAAATAAAAGTGAAAGGAAAGAAAACTTGCGAAGGATAATAAAGCAACAATAATATCAAATCTTAGCCATGGAACCCGATGTATAAAAAAAATCGATAAAAGGGTCTCTTTAATTCCATATAATAGTTTAGATTATCCCATATATATGTAAAAGATAACAACGTGATAGATAAAAGTAGATACCGTAAAAGAAGAATGATAAAAATAATATAGAACAATAGATAAATGATGTCGACTAGAAAGATAAAATAACATATAGAATAAACAACATAAAACATAGTATGAAAATGATAAAGTTAGAGAGTAGAAGAGATAGAAAACTAAACTATAGGCCTTTTGAGCGAATTCATGCTAATCACGTGTTATGAAAATAAGAAAAGTACAAGAGATTGACATGAGGGAGATAGACAATATTGAGAGAAAGTTGGAGGAGAAATATGGAGGAGCTCTCATTCACTTCATTGTTGGTACCAATACATTGTACATGGCATCTTTTTATAGGCCTCTAACTATTGAATTCCATACATATGGTTTCAAGGAAATAAAAATGAGCATAATGGTATTAATCATAAGAATCTCCCATGAACCATTCATTGGGGAAGTTAAAAGGTTATAACATTGAACACATGGAATCCTAAGAGTGTGAGGTCATGGAATAAAGAACATATGAAAGGCCAAGAGTTGGATAGTTTATGAGCATTGATAGAGCTAAATATTTATATATCTTTTGGTGATTAACCTTAGGGTTTTGTGGGATTTGATTAACTATTTTGGACATAAATAAGTATTAATGTAAGATTTGAGTGCAAAGGTAATTTAGGAATTGAATTGGCTAAATTGATTTATTTTAGAGAATATTTGTTATCTCATTATTAATTAATTGTGAACATATAATATTACCTTTATGCATCTCATAAATGTAGGCGATGACATGGTACATTGGAGTTTAATGGAGGACAAAGATGGAATCAAAGGAGAGCACATATGCAGATTTTATCTCCTAGTTTTCTGATTTTAATATGTATGAGAAAAGAGTTAGGCATTGTTTAGTGGCTTGAATTAATAACCTATTCTTGGCCTTAAAATCCCTCACATTATTATTGGTTTCCAAACACACCCTTGGACTAGAGATTTAGATCCAAAATCTCGATAGCTTTCTGGGAGAGGGATATTACATGGGGAGCATTCTTTTCATCTCATTGAGACGGAGCGTTTTGCGGGGTGTTCACTCTGGTTCTTCTCAATCCATTTTCTCCATTCCCATTCCATCTATATTCATTCCCACCCACCACCACTTCTGCTCCTCCTTCCACTTCCACCGAAAAATCCCTCTCTTCTCTGTTTTCTCAGATCTGCATCGAACATGACAGCCCAAAGGTCTAGAGGAGTTGATTTTCAAATCATGAGTGGCTAACTCTTTTGTCCGATAGTTATAATGAAGCTTACCTAAGTCCTTAAGCAACTAAGGGAGTTCTTTGTATCTTAATTTCATTTTCTACCCTCTAAATGTGCATATTATAATTTTAGGTTACTAGAGGTTATAATTTATTCATATTTCTGAGGATTATGATCGGTTTATGTAATTTGGATGATGAAACTTGTGCTAGATTTGTACTCATGGATCGTAATTGGACTATAGCACTCTTTTGTTATTCAATTGCTTTCCTCTATTCTCTTGAATCAATTGTTTGCTAGGTTTCTAGGAATTAATTGGTGGAAGAGAGGATCTGTTATGAATTTTGCATAAGCTAAGTACTTAAGATACTCCTAATTGATAATTGAGTCTAAGTTTAGATATAATTGAGAAATTAGGAGTATTGATTAGTAAGGTTCTTGCTAGTCTTTGTGCTTAGTTAAGAGAAAAACACAGAATAAAAATTGGACAAGGATGGTTAGTGGATTCAATCGCCTAGGACATTCATCTCTTGCATTTACACCCACTCACTCACTTTATACATTGAAAAATTCATAAACAAGTAGCTCTTAGTTTAAATAGGTAAATGAACTTACATCCCATACTCGTTGATTAATTTGTTATTTACACTAGATTATTTAGAAACTAAATATAGGCTCCTCGTAGAGATTCACCTAGGTTAGTTGCCCTATAATGCATTTAGCTTAGTTTTATTTGATAGCCCAACGATATGGCTCTTTAAATTTGGCGCCGTTGCCGGGGAGCCTAGCTCCTTGGTAATCGTGTGTCTAATATCATTTTAACTGGGGTATAGTTTGTGTAGGTTAGGGATCCTTTTTGTTTTTCCTTCATTTTAATTAAAAAAATTGTGAAAAGCCAAATAAATATTTTGGTATTGTTCTATTTTTTTAATCATAAATGTCATTCATATAAAAATACTTCACATGTACGTTGCTACTGAGACTTTGGTTGCTGAAATTAGTTGCCTTGGAACTGTGAATGTGCTTACTGTTATTGGAATATCTTGACTCCTACTATTGAAGGATTGCCTTATGGATTTGATTGGTTTGCTCCTAAACTTCAAATTGCTGCAAACATTGTGAAACTGACTGTCTTCTGGGGAACATTTATTGTCCTATATATTTGCTGTTGTGTGGGTCAAAGTTCTCAGATCTGGAATTATTCTTCATCTCTTGAATTTTGTGACAGCAATTTATGCATTCGGTTAGCCTTGATCTGATTTGTTCATATGCTAAAAAATAAATGCATAACAACTTGGAGTTGAGAATTGAATTTTACTGCTGTTAGTGTGTATTGCTGTCATTACTGGTTGTAAGCTACTGCCCTGTTATGCTAAGTGTGTGGTAGTGGAAATCTGAAGTTGTTTGTGTCCTGCATTGATTACTACTGCAGTAGAATTGTCCATAAAATGCTGTTTTTTTAATCTCCTGTGAAGTTGTCCTGTTTGGAAGTAAAATCCTAAAGCACCTCTGCGAATTGATTTTGGAAGTGAAATGTTAACTTCATCAAGGCTTGAGCTACCTAGTTGAACTTGACAACTGACTTGAAACTAATTTGCAATCATTAGAACATTTGCATTCAGGAATTGAATTTTTGCTGCACTAGCACTTCATTTTTTATTACTGTCACAAACACTGTTATTTGCTGTCACAAACTCAGTTTTCAATTAATTATTGTCGTGATACACTTGTTGCAGCTAACTTTAGGTCTCATTTGCTTTCTAATTTGTTCAACCTTGCTGAACTGATGTGCATTGATTTTAAAACCTGAATTCTGCCCTGAATTGCTGAGTTAACTCTTGAACTCATTGCTGAAACTTG
This sequence comes from Inga oerstediana, assembly GCA_963210345.1. Taxonomy (NCBI): domain Eukaryota; kingdom Viridiplantae; phylum Streptophyta; class Magnoliopsida; order Fabales; family Fabaceae; genus Inga; species Inga oerstediana. The sequence continues at coordinate 75,673,288 of OY723401.1, read as the reverse complement.
AACTATTTTGCTGTGATTTGTGTGCAAAAAGTCAAGGCTGCCATATGTTACATATATGTGTTATCAGCATTTAAATGTAAGTTTAATGCTCTCTAATTACTGAAATAATCGGTGAATAGCCACTGTGCATAACTCTTGATTTTAGACTTGTTCTCATCACTGACGTACTTAAAATTTGAGTGCAATTCATGTGCATTTGAAATCTTTCTGCTGTGACCAATTGTTGTATTGCTTGCTGCAATTTAACCTATGGGCTAAACTTGTTACATAACTAAACTTGTATCTCAACGTTGGTAAAGCTGAATTTTGAGAAATCTTTCTAGTTTGTCTGCTGAAATTTTGGTCCTAAATTGTGAAATTTGGTTATTGCACTAGTTGAGTTTTTGTGGTTGAGATATCTAAAATTTTGATTTCATTATTGCAGTTGCTGTCAAGATTGATCTGGTGTTGTTAAGTGTTTCCCATTATAAACACATTGAGTTGCTTCTTGTTGGAAATTTTGTGATTGTCATGTCTTGAATCTTTCTATTGAGGGTCTGTGTAGCATTGAGATCTTTGCAAATATGACAGATTTGTTCTAGAACTTTAAATTGCTATAAATATTGGGCCAGTTCTTGCTATCCCAATCTTGAAGCATTTTAGAATTAAGTTCTGCTAGCTGAAACATGCTAATTAGTTGCTGATTATTGGTGTCTGTTGCTGTCAATTGTGTTGGAGCACTTTGCTATCATCTACGTTTTACCTTTGGGTTGCATTTTATTGCTGGAATTTCATATTGTTTGGAAATTGCTGCTGCGATTTTTCTAAGATTAGGAAGTGATCAAACTGTCATTTGGCACTGAATATATTGCCCTGTGCATTTCTGAATCAATTGCTCCCCTGCATACCTTGTGGTTGCCTATTCACTTATGCATTAATTGGATTTAATTACTGGGAAATTTGTGAAATATTGAGTCTTGTGAACTATTGAACCTGTGGAAAGTGCTGCTGAACTTTTCACTTGAAATTGATGGGTTCTGGATAGGTATTTGCTGTTGAATTCTGGGCACTAGATTACATACTTGCTGTTGTAAATCTGTATGAAAATTGCTCTGTTTCTACACTAGTTTGGTTGTATGCAATATTATATTTGCAGTTGTGTCGTGTGTAATTGCAAAATTACTAAAAGTGTGTTTGAGTTGAGTTTTACTGAACTACCACATTGTGGATTGTCAGATTAAGTTATGATTTTTTTTAGGTGTAGTTGAATCTGCAGGATTCTGAATTTTTCGATGAATTTGAACTATTTTGCACTAGTGCACTTGTGAAAACCAAAGCTGGAAGTTGCTATTGATAGTGGTGATTTCTTTATTGACCTCATTGATTGCCCTCTCATTGATAATCATATTGTCCTAGATCAAAACATGGATGGACACATTGAACATCAAGATAATGAGGTTCCCAATAATGGCCATAATGGAGTACCTCACAATAATAATCATGTGCATGATGATGTAGGAAAAAGGAGCATAAGAGATATAATGTCTTCCAATTTTGATTATAGTCCTTATGGGTTCTATAATTTCAATGCTAATTTTGAATTGAAGGGACATTTGATAAGTGATTTACCTAAATTTCATGGTAATGAAGGTGAAGATCCTCATAGGCATTTGGAGACTATCTATGTAATTTGCTCATCCATGAAACCTCCGGGTGCTGACTTGGATGAAGTCATGAACAGTGCTTTCTTCTTTTCTGTGGAGGGAAAAGCTAAGGAGTGGCTTTATATGCTTCCTCACCACTTTGCAACCTTAACTTGGGAGCAAATGAAGAAAGTCTTCTTAGAGAAATTCTTTCTAGCAACAAGAACTGCTAAGATGAGGAAAGAAATTTATAGCATTCAACAAGCAATGGGTGAGAATTTGTATGAATATTGGACTCGATTTTTGGCACTCCTTGCCAAATGTCCACACCATCAAATTTCCCAACCACACTTGGTAGATTACTTTTATGATGGGTTGCTTGATCACAACAAAAACACCATTGATGTTGCAGCTGGTGGTTCTTTAATTGATTTAACCTCTCAAGAAGCTTGGGGTCTCCTTGAAAAGATGGCTGCCAATAACCAACAATTTGGTACAAGAGAGAGCTCAAGCATGTGGAGTTGGAGCTTAGTTCAACGATGAGATTTTGAACAAGTTGGCCATTTTAAGTGATCAAATGGGTTGTATGCAAAAGACCATTCAAGACCAACATGTCCACAGCGTTGGTGCTTCATATCCTCCTATGTCTCAAGCCTTAGTGCCTACTTGTAAAACTTGTGGTATCCCTGTGCACACCACTTTGACTTGTCCTTCTCAGGTTAGAGAATGTGATGTGGCTACTATGAATTATCAAAGGCAACCCCAATATAATCAAATTAATTTCAATAGAGGGTGGAAGGACAATTCCAATTCTAGATGGGAAGACAATGACAATAGAGGCTATCAAGGGAAGGAGAGCTTCTATAGAGGTGTTGAAAATTCTCAAAGATGATTTGGGAATCCCTCTATGACTATCAAGGTCCATCAACATCAAGAGATGTACCTATTCAAGAACCTAACACTAATGAGGCCTTGATGAAGGAATGACTTGGAATATGGAAGCTTGCTCTTGTATACTTTCATCATAAACAACTTCCTCTTCATCCTCTTATGGATCATCAAGTTCAACTTGCTTGCCACTCCTTAGTTGGATAGTATTTAAACTCTTAGAATTCACTATAATATTAGAAGGCAAGGTTCCCTTCTTGGTATCATTCTCACTCTTCGCATTAGCCAATTGAGAAACAAATGTTTGGAGATTGTCATACTTCACTTCTATGTGGAGTTGGGCCTATTTGTTTCATTTCATTGTGTGATTTGTCTACTTAGGCTATTGCTCTCTAGAATTTGTCCTATTTCTTGCTTGAGGCTACATTTTTCAATGGCATGGATAGAGATGACATTGGTACTCCTTTCTAGACCTTCTTACCTAAATACAAACCAATCATTATTCAACCTTTGCTTACCCCTTTGAGCCCTTCATTTCCATTTCCATTTTCATTATACAAATGCCATGCTTGCATTTCTCTTCAAGTTCCTTTAGCACTATGATGGAAAAAAAAGAAATATTACTCTTGTCTCTAAGATTATAAGTGTCAAGTTAATTGTTAAAAAAAAGAAGAAAAAAGAGAAAAAAATAGAAAAAAAATAGAAGAAAGAAGATACAAGGCACTTCATATAAAAAATATGTATAGATGAGTTGAAATTGAAAAATTTTGGCAAAAGAAAGTTATACTATTGTGATTAGTGCTATTGGCTCTATTAATCGTATTTCATGCATGCATGGTAGTCTATTTTATTTTTCCATCATTTGGCCTATTCAACATTACAACCTTACAAAGTCCTTTAGATCTATTTTTTTTGCCATTGTTGCAAGTAGTGGAGAGCCTAGAAATATCACAAGCCTATAGTAGAGTGTGGTCAAAGTGGATGCGAGTGAAAAAGTACCTTACATGAGAGTATAGTGCAAACACTTATCCTAGTAAGGGTTTCTAATTGAACTCATTTAGATTAAACTTTGCATCTTTGCTAGTTCTTATAACATGTGGCATGCTTGTGGAGTTTGGATAGATGGATACTTCATTGTTGACCAAATGTGATTTATGAAGATTGATCATACTTGTTCATCTCTATTCTTAGTTCTTGGCTTGAAATGATTTTGCTAGGGAGTGCAAAAGCTAAGTGTGGGGGAATTCATCCACATCATATAAAATTTACAACATTTTTTTTTCTTGGAACTTGTCATGGTTGTTGGTGGTTGAATAATAACAATTTATAGATGCATTGATTTCAAGTGGAATGAACTCGTAACCTCCCATTTATAGGAAAGTATCTATGCGATTAAATTAAAAGGCCATTGGCAATTTGTCCATAATTTTGTGCATTGATTCTTCAACCATTAATTATTGCGTATATATGAGATGCAACAAAGATAAACTATACTACTCTGGTCCTATTTATAAGTCATTTTTGATAAAAAAATTTGGTTCTATTTATAAGTCCAGTTTCAAGATAGTAAGTGCATTTTATACTTTTTTACCACTATTAATTGCAATAAACGAAAGGAATTTATTCATGTTGACTTTTGGAACCAATAATAGATAAGGGCAAAATTGAAAATATAGCCTATAGTTAATGAGTTAACTAACTCTCCTTGGTATGTGAGAATTAGTTAAATGGGACTTATAAACAGGACTAAAGTGGTACATCCTAAGACACACAAGAAACATCCACTAAGGATCATCTAGAGTCTGACCTATGTTAGTATTCTATACAGAGGTACCCATAACATTTAAACAATCTTAACAATAAGATTAAGACATTCGTAACCCAAAATTTCAAACCTCAAGCATAAGATTTTAAAATCCAACATAAACCCTGAAAATCCAAACATAAAACTTGAGATAGTGGATGGGAAAGGACGATTAGATCATTAGGTTTAGAGAGATCCCAAAGAATGATATGAGCTCCTTCCATCTTAGAATTAAAGGGAAAATTTCATTAAAGGACCACAAGACCAAATTTATTTTGGTCAAGGGCTAAAATATTTAAAAATTTCACTACAAGACTAAGGACCAAAATGAAAATAAGGCTTGTAGGTAATAAAATAATAATACCCCTTACTTTACTTTTTTTTTTAAAAAAAGGTTTGATCGTCACCCGAACTCAGGAAATTGGTTACCGGCCAACCATTGAATCTCTAGCATCAACCTACCAGAGCTCCGACTGTCGGAAATTAATGTGTTGTTCATATGAGGATTCCACTTCATGAAGAGTTGCAGTCTTGTTCATGAAGAGTAGAATACTTGCATATGTGACTTGTTCAATCTGTGTTGTTTATATGTATAATCCACTTGTTAATGAAGAGCTGGACAATTGCAAATGTGACTTGTTCAAGATCCAATATTTTCTTGTTAACATATTAATTTGTGTTGTTCATATGTATGTTTCACTTGTTAATGAGGAGTTTGACACTTACAAACGAACAACACAAATTCAACAAGTCCCATTTGCAAATATGCAATTCTTCATGAACAAGTAGATTATATATATAAACAACATAAATTGAACAAGTTGCATTTGCAAGTGTTTTACTCTTCATGAACAAGTAGAATGCTCCTATAAACAAGGACGACACATTAATTTTTGATGGTTTGAGGTTCGGTTGATTGGCGCCAGAGCTTCAATGGCTGGCCAGCTCCAGTAGGTCCCCGGTCACTGGAGCTCGGGTGATGATCAAGCCTTTGAAAGCAAGGGACATTATTTTCTTTTTACCTGCAAAACATTTTTGCATTTTAGTTCTTGATCCTGCAATGAAATTTCAGAATATTTTGGTCATTGATTGAAATAAATTTGGTATTGTGGTCCTTTCATGAAATTCTCCCTAAATTAAACCTTAGCCCGACATTTCTCTGCTCCCTATTTTCTTTTAATTTTCAAACACACAATCTCCTTTTTATAAAAATCTATTACACAAGCACTGAGGCTGAGATTTGAGAGCCTAGGCTTTGTTGCTTGCTAGCTAGAACCTCCACTTATGCAAGAAAAATTCCACCTATTTGGTGTTACTAATTGGGATAGTTCGAATTCACTCACTTTAAGTAATTTTATGTTGCATGATATAAATATGTGAAGTAAGATTTGACTTGTAAAGCACAAAAGTACTATTTCTATATGGAGGCAAATAACCACTATACGTATATGGAAAATTCATTTATTCAACTTCGAAGACCTATAACCTAAGCTATAATCATTGAAAAATAGAAAATAAAAGCATTTTAGAAAGGTTGTGAAGTCTATTTTAAAATGCTAAAAGTCTCACTCCAAGATAATGTTAATTGATCCTCAAATTACTACTCTGATCTTATTTATAAGTTACTTTCAACATCTTTCATTAGAACCAATAAAAGCCTTTAATATCATTAACTCTTCTTTAAAATATAATAACTTTCTTACTTTACCCTTATCTAAGATACATTATATCCAATGAGAATAGAGTCTATACAATAGTAAATGACTAGTAAAATTGTAAATTTAAATTAAAAACATCCATTACATAACATCCTCTTATTCAATACGTACGTATGTATAACATAAATGAAATATTATAGTTATTATTATTTTATAAAAGCTTAAATTAAACATCCATTACATAACATCTTCTTATTCAATGAAAAGGTGTGAAGAGCGATATGTAAATGAAAAATATCATCTTGTAAATAATCATTCAGTAGCTTTCTCCTCACTCTCATTGTTTTGGCCCTGAAGGAAGCTCTGAACAATCTCCTTGCTCGGCTTAAAAACCATATCTTCCCACAAACTGTTATACGCACTTCCATTCACAACAGCCTCAAATACCTTAGTAGCATCAATATGATTAAGTCCCCAACCAAGCTCATTATTGAGGCGATGAATCTTTGAAAGTTGCCTTTGAGCCAGCACACAAGTATTTTCTTTCATTCTCTTGATAGCATCTTTGAGTAGCTCTTGCTTGTGATGATTGTCGACATTCACATCATTCTCAACCTTAAAATACTCGTCCAGTTCAGGAGCACCAATGGCTCTTCTGATTCCAGTAGAATAATCAGCCCCAGGTTGGTAGAATCCCCTGGTCTCATCCACAAAGCCCGCTTCCAGCATTTCATCTACCCTTTTGTCCAGATAGGGAAAGAGGATATCAAGAGACACATCGAGCCAGAGGAAGCAACAATCATATTTAGAACGAAATTCCAAGGTGGGATGTTCCACAAGGAATTCCAGGTAGGTGTTGGAGCCTCCGACGATCATGGGGAGGTTTCCTTGTTGGGTGATATGCTCGACTGCAGCAATGACATACTCACAGAAATGGTCTGTAGTGAAGTCAAATTCAGGATCTTCAATGATTCCGAGGAGGTGGTGGGGGATTCCTTGTTTCTCAGATTCCGAGATCTTGTTCGTGATGATGTCCAAACCTTTGTAAACTTGGATCTTGTCAGCGTTGATGATCTCATTAGGGAAATGTGAGCCTAAGTCGATTGAAAGCTTGGTTTTTCCTGTGCCTGTTGATCCCATGATGAACACAACCTTCTTCTTGTTGTTGCAAGTATCCATTTGATGATGTTAACCTTAAAAAGCATATTAACAACATAATAAAAGTTGATTTAATGTAACATACAGTATATCCTACAATACATAAAATGAAAATATAATGATACTAGTTAAAATTAGATCTTAATCCCCTTTTGAAATGTGTATACTTCAAGGTTGAAATTTATTTTGTTCAAATTTAAGTATTCCGTGCTATATGCACACAAAAGCTTAGAATTCTAGTTAGCAGTTTGAAGAAAAAGCATTGGTGCCAATTGATTTGTAGCCTAATGGCATGGATTAATGGGAAGCCACATGTTTGGTCTTGCGGTAGTCTGCTAGTGTATGCCCCTCTAATTTAAAAAAAATGGCAAGGAGTAATATGTTTATCATCAAGGAAAAACTCAAAAACCATTTTTTCCAATTAAAGAGGAAGGCAAAATGGGATCAAACCAACAAGGTCCCATATATAGGAGAGCTATCATGCTACTATGCTACAAGGCATTCGGCTAAGAACCATATGACTGCATTAATTCTCCATACTATACGAAAAAAATTGATCTAAAAAGAATATTTCCTCAATATAGAGAGGAAATTTCATTTGATCAAAACAAATATATAAAATTTCAAGTGAAAAAATTCAAGTACAAGTATGAAAGAAGAATTAGACATGATGATGAACAAGACTAAGCACCTGGAAGACTTTAGATGAAATGCTCAGATGATTGAGGAAGAGAGATCAAGAGCTCCTGATTGTGTGTTTAACTATTCCATAGGCCTCTATTTATACATGAACTGCCTTACCTCCATATTAATTATTTACGATTTTGCATTGAGCTTCATGAGACACATATAGTGTTCCTATCCTACTTTTGGTAAGTAGAATGAAAAATGTAATATAATATTTAATTTTTTGGCTTTTTGAAAATAAGGCAGAAATATGGAAAACCCTTGTAAACGATCCCCATTACATCACGTACGTTCTCATCATATTGTCAGTGGTTGCCTCGTTAACAATTATTCACTGGAACTTTAATTACACAAAAAGAAAGTAATTAATAGAATAAGAAAGATATTAAAAGTAATATAAGATAAAAACTTGTACGTCTTTTGGTACAATGTCTGAGAAATAAAAGCCACACTATTAGTAACTTGTATAAAGAGTTGGATTCTTTCATAAATTTGTGCATTGATTCTTCAACGATTGATTATTGCGCGAGTGTGTATGAGATTCATGTAACATATTAAAGAAAAACTTTCAACCAAAAATGTGATTAATTAGTGATATGTATAAAAGGTGATACTACATCTGATCCTTAATATAATATCTCATTGCACTACAATCGAGATCTTACTTAAGGATCGGAGGTAGTAGGTTATGGAAATTAATAACATAGATTGCCAAATACAAATAGGAGATTTTAATTTAGACATTTAACTGATTAAGCAAGTGACAAAAGGTTATGATGCATATTCAGAATTTACAAACCAAAGCATGCAATTGAGAGCTTTTTGTCATTAGGCCTTGGGGTCCACAATAAAATATTAACCAAGGATTTCATATAGACAAATATAGAATCATTTTCTCTTCTCAAGAAGCCTTTTATTTAATAAGAGGAAATTGGTTTTGGTTCTAGTTTGAAAATAGGTAAGTGGAAAACTTAACTAAAAATCCTAAAGCAACTATTTTTTAGTCTTTTCTTTATAAAATGGAATGAATATGAGGAAATAAGAATATGGATCAATAAATTAGTTTTGATAGTAAAGTTAATGGATTTCCAAACTTCATAAAATGATTTGGAAGTTAATTTTCATAAAGTCAAATTGAAAACTCAAGCAATCACATTGAGTCTAATCTACCTAATGACTAATCTTGTGATCGCATTCATAGTAATCTCTTAAATAAATTATTAAAAACCACTTGATATGCATTTGAAAATTATTTTAATACACTTGCTTCGTCTTTGATGAGAGCTCTATTGCGATACTCAATTTGAAATGAATCCATCACACACACTAGTAATCACATAGAATGCATAACTTCATTAATTCAAAAGGAAAATACGTTCAATATATAATCCAAATGCACCAATATAAAATTCAATATAAGAGCAATCCATCAAGGACAAATGAACACTCATCCAAGCTTCAAACATGTACCAATTACAAAAATCAAACCAAACAAATCACAAGACATATAATGAGCTAAAGGAAAACTAATAAACTCCCATTTGTAGCACATTGAAGCCTTAGCCACTCTCTTCGCCACTAAATCTCAAGAGAATCTAGCTACACATAAGCTGAATTGGAACCTCAGCTTCTTCAAAACACCTGCCAGAAAATACTCGTCGGAATCTAGAAAAGTTCACTAGAAAATCATACTCACTGGAAAACTCAAAATTTGCCATAGAAAGTAAAGAGACGCTTTAGCAAGCTCAAAGAAAGGTAGTAGTGGTATGGTTCTGAGCTTTCTGCCTCTCTCCGATTCTCCAACGCAGATGTAAAGAAGAAAGAAGCATCATCGAGTACGAAAGAGGAGCCAGTGATGGGTGAAATGAAGTAGAGTCAAGGTTGCCAGAATCATAGGATCTTGCGATAGTTCTCTGGAAGAAGAAATTTGACAATGGTGTGAGAAACTTTCGGTGCTGTTGAGATAATGACACTCACCGATGGAAGAGGAAGAAAATAAAGAAAGTAAAGGTTGCCAGAAATAATGGAAGCTGAAAGGAGAATCTAGAATGGGGTGACAATGGTATGAAAATGAAGCTAGTGGCGGAGAGAGAGATGAGAGATAATCTAGTGACAAACTCCGACTTTGGACTTGGTGAAAACAAAAGATGATCAGTGTTATAGGTGAATAAGGACGCTGGCAATAGTGAGAATCAGGGATGGTGGCAAGAGGAGGAAGTCCTCAATAGTGATTGTGGCTCTCCGTCTCTTTCCTTCTCCCCTCAAGCTCTCTCCCAATCCCTAGCTATTGTCTATGCTACATTCACAGCTCTCAAACTATCTTCATCGGGTTTGTGTTCATGCCACGAAAAAGAAGAAGAAGGTCCTTGGTCAAACCAATCTAAAATTTTCAAAACAAGTTAAAAATGGTTTTTGAGCTTTTTATCTAATAACTAAATTGCAATTAAACTAAAATGCTTTAAAAACTAATATTTTTGGATTTTTGGAATGAAAGTGGAATGGAATGGAAATTGATTTTGACAGGTATGATAAAAACCTCCTAGAACAATGGATTTCATCTATCCTTTGTTTCAAAATATTTTTAGGAGTGTGCTAGTTTGACAAAAAATGCCCAGAAAGACCCTTTGAGCTAGCTTGAGTTAAGTGAATTAAATCTTCTACATCGGGCAAGACTTAATCCCTCTAACCAAAACTCAATACAAAACACTAGTAATTGCAACTAAAGTCCCTCAAAATACCAAACATCAAAACCGTTGAGTCTAATGCATTAATCAATGATTATTCCTAAACCTAGAAAATAATTACTTCTTAAAACATTATTAGAAACCACTTTGTATGCAATTTATGAAATCACTAAGTTTTCTAAAATACCAAATGCCATTAACCGATGAGTCTAACACCAAAAGAGAGGAACTCCTACTCTAGAGACACTATTAAGCACTCTTAGTGTGTGATTATGAATTAGTTAATGCAATTGGTTCAATGCAAATCTAAAATCAACTCAATATCCAAGCAATACCATGCAAGATAATAGAGAATTAAGAGAATTATAATGAAACATATATGTAACAACATATATTGATGAGAACAATGTTCAACATAAACTAATTCAAATCACAATTGGTTCAAACAGAGATTAAAGCAAATTTATTAGTCTTAACTACAATATATAACTCCTAAAACTAAGGGAATCATAAATATATAGTCAAACTAATAAACTAAAACTAAAACTCCCTTTTTTGTAGCTTCAAACATCAAGACTCATTCCTTGCTCTATGAGAAGATAAGCTCAGCCATTGCAACTCATGACGCTTTTTCACCATAATAGCAAATTGTCCAGAAACCAAAATAGCCATATAAAGCATTGATTAGAGTAACTAATTAGCATTAAATCAATTTAACTTGGGGCTGAAATATTTCCAGAAGCAGAATAGAGAAGCCACGGTTTGTGTGCGTTCAAAAGCAGAGGAAATCATGAAACATGGACTGAAAGTTGAAGAATACCGTTAGAAGTGATAGATGGTGAAGGAAGGAGGAGATTGCAGTGGTGCGTTCTAGCTATGGAGTCCTTCTTTCGCTCCTCCAACTCATGGTGATGGTGAATGTGAACACAAGAGAAGATGAAAGTGGGTGGGAGTGGTTCTTTCTCTCTCTCTCTCTCAGCTCCATACCAAGCTCGCCACTTAGCTTCACGCCTCGAGACTCTCCTTCCCCGACCCCCAGCTCTTTTCTCTCTTTCTCTGCTTCTCAAATCTGTTAGATCTCATGTTTTGATGATAACAAAAGAATGGTTTGAAAAGGAAATGTTTAAATATCAAGCTTGAATTAAGTAATGACAGGAATAAGATGTACTTGAGGAAAGCATGGAAGTAGTGAAGATTGGCCAAGAGAAAATGCTAAGGAACTTGATCAGAAGTGCAGTTTCTAAGGCATTACTCGAGGAGCTACTCGAGTAATGACCCAAAACTTGAAGTAACAAGGCAAAACTTCCAGTTACCTGCCACTATTACTCGAGGCGCTACTCGAGTAATCAGGTAAAACTTCAAGGTTGCTCTCGGCCTGCTAATGTTACTCGAGGAGCTACTCGAGTAACCATGTGAAAACTTCCAGTTGGCATCAAGTTTTCCCCATGATACTCGAGGAGCTACTCGAGTACCTTTGTATCCTAAAATATGGACCTCTCGGCATTTTGTACCACTGCTAATGTTACTCGAGGAGCTACTCGAGTAACCAGGTCAGAAACTTCCAGTCCGCCTTCAAGTTTTTCATGATACTCGAGGAGCTACTCGAGTAACCGTGTATTTGAAAATGTGAAGCTCTCGGCACTTTGTACTACTGCCAATGTTACTCGAGGAGCTACTCGAGTAATGTACTAAGGTAAATGAAAACTTGAGGTTTGTATCCGATTAACTTGATTTCTATTTATCATCTTCCTCGAGTATGTACCCCAGTAAATGCAAATGTTTTAAAGATATACTTCAAGGCATTACCAGAATAAATCATATTGAAAAATCTCAGTTACTCGAGGAGCTACCCGAGTAACTTATGCAAAAATGAATGTATTACTCGAGGAGCTACTCGAGTAACAAGGCAACTGCTCTCGGCATTGAAATCCTGCCAATAATACTCGAGGTGTTACCCGAGTAATCTATGAAATTGACAAAGCTTTACTGGAGGCACTACCCGAGTAAGTAACTGTTCACAAAGGTTTGAAATTTAGTTTACTCCATGCACTACCCGAGTGATCTTGTTTGTCTTCATTAAATTCTAAACAAACAGTGATTTCACGATGTTACTCGAGGAGCTACTCGAGGAAACTTCATGTGTTACTCGAGGAGCTACTCGAGTAAACATACCCAAAAATTTAGAAGTCATTCAAATGTTCATTGATTTGTTTCCTATATGATTAACCTTTCATTGTATTAGCATTCTTAGTATATTTACAGAAAAACAATGAAGAAATCATATCAAGAGATGAAAGTCAAATCCAACGTTCAAATGCCAACCACCGCCAACGGATATTTTTCAAAAACTTGAAAAGTCAACAGTGGCTGCGCACTCACCAACGGACGAAAGGAAAACGTTCCAACGGTCATCCCCATCATATCTATATATATGGGAACCTTCAAACAGAGAAGAACCACCAAGCATTCACACAAACGATTCATTAAGCTCATTGCTCTGTTTTCACGTTGAAATTGTATTCATATGCTTAGTGATTATCATTTACTCTTTATGAGAGATATTTCATTCAAACTCAATATTTGTTATTGAGATAACTTAAGGTTGTGGAACCTTGAGTTGGGATTGAATTACAACCTGTAAGGGGGAGCGAGTGTCCAGGTGTAAGGAACTTGCTTGTACTGAGGTGCCAAGAACCTACTGAATCTTGGAAGTTATAGTGAAACTCTCAGAGAAGCTCTGAGGACTGGACGTAGGTCAAAGTGGTTGTGACCGAACCAGTATAACTCCCGGTGTACACTTCGGTGATATTTCTCCTTCCTTATTACTGCTTTAATTATTGTGTCAAAGTTTTATAGTTTCGAAAGAAATTTCAGTATCACCCAATTCACCCCCCTCTTGGGTGAAACGCTTGATCTTACATTTGGTATCAGAGCATAGGTCTTCTTGTTAAGGTTTAACAACCTAAGAAGGATCCAATGGCAAGCATGGGTGAAGGAATTCTTCCCGACGGAGCATCCATCACTAGACCTCCTGGTTTCAATGGAGAACACTTCTCATTCTGGAAAGCTAAGTTCAGAGTGTTCGTGATGGCTACTGAATATGGGCTATGGGATGTAATTGAGAGTGGAAATTATCTACCTACAAAAGATGTAGATTCTCAGAAAATTCCAAAGACGCCAGCGGAATACGATGAGAATGACAAGAAACTCATCACTCTCAATAGCAAAGCAATTCTGATGTTGCAAAGTGCTTTGAGTCAAAGTGAATATTTCAGAATTTGCACACTCCCAACAGCAAAGCAAATGTGGGAAGCTTTAGAAATAGCTCATGAGGGAACTTCGGGAATAAAGGAGAATCGAATCAACACCTTGGTCACCGAATTCGACTTACTTCGAATGAAATCAGGTGAGTCAATTTCTGAATTCGAACTTAGATATACTCATCTTGTTAATCAACTTGCAGCTCTTGGGAAAGTCTATGATCAGCACACCCAAGTACGAAAGATTTTGAATATTCTATCTAAAGAATGGGAAGCAAAAGTCACTGCAATAGAAGAAGCAAAAGGTGAATCAATGAGATCAGTTGCTTCTCTATTTGGAAGTCTTTCTGAATATGAAAGCAAGTTAAAATTCAAAAGAGAACTAGATGACATTGGCGATAAGAAAAAGAAAGGTCTAGCTCTAAAAGCGAAAGAAGAGAATCAGGATGAGGATGAAGAGTTCAACGATGACGAAATGGGTCTAATCATAAAACGTTTCAGAAAGTTCTACAAGAAAGGTCAAGGATTCAAACATTTTCAGAAAGGAGGAAATAGTAGCAAAGATCATATCATTTGCTATGAATGTGGGAAGCCAGGACATATCAAGTCAGAATGTCCAGATTTGATTCAAAAGAGCAAAGAAAAGAGAAAAGGTAAATTCTTCAACAAAAAGAAAGCCTTTGTATCTGCTATATGGGGTGACAGCTCCTCAGACGAAGAAAGTGATGAGGAAGAGGTAGCTAATATATGTCTTGTTGCTCAAGAAGAAACAGAAGAAGAGGTAAATGATTCTGAACCTACCTATGATGAATTACTTTCCGAATATAATGCTTTACATTCTGAATTCATCAAAGTAGTTAAAGAATTAATTGTTGTTAAAAAGAAAAACAAAGTTCTTGAAACTGATATTAAGAAAAAGGATTGTGAAAATTGTGTATCTTTGAAAAAGAAAAACATTGATCTCACAAAAACTCTTGAAAAATTTACACAAGGAAGTGAGATGTTAAATGTTATTTTGAAAGCTCAACGATTTGTAAATGATCGATCTGGAATTGGATATGATCCAAAATTGGATAAAAAGAAAGGTAGAAAGAAAGCAGGAGATAAATCTTACTTAAATTATTTTCAACATTCTGTGCATACATCAAATCCTTTTGCATTTTGTAATTACTGTAATAGAAAGGGACATCATACATCTTCATGCATTCATAAGAAGAAAAGAACGATAGGAACCTACAAATGGGTACCTAAAGGCACATATGTTCAGAAAATCATTTATACTAACCCAAAAGGACCCAAAAAGAAGTGGGTACCTAAGACTTAGTCATTTGATTGCAGGTATGTCTTAAAGCATCCAAAAATAACAAGTGGTTCATAGACAGTGGATGCTCTAGACATATGACCGGAGATTTCGAAAGTTTTACCACATTGCAACCTAAGGAAGGAGGAAAGGTAAAATTTGGTGGAAATCAATCCGGAAAAATAGCAGGAATTGGTGAAATCAAAAATGACAAAGGCATACAAATCAAAGATGTATATTACGTTGAAGGCTTATGTCATAATTTGCTGAGCGTGAGTCAAAGTGCTGATAAAGACAACTGGATAATATTTGATTCAGAAGAATGTCTAATTATCAACAAGAAAGACTTACTACTTGATAAGAAGACTATCAAGACTAAGCTCAGAGCAAAAAGAAAAGGTAACTGCTATACCTTAGATATTAGTAGAAATGAATCTGAAAACTGTTTTCTGAGTAATGTCGATGAAAGTTGGCTATGGCACAAGAGATTAGCTCATGTCAATATGCATCAACTAGGCAAATTACTCAAAAAGAATTTAGTCCTTGGTTTACCCAAAGTAAATTTCAAAAATGATTTGATTTGTGATGCATGTCAAAAGGGTAAACAAACTAAATCATCTTTTAAATCGAAAAATGAAATTTCAACAAATAGACCATTACAATTATTGCATATGGATTTAGTTGGTCCAGCAAGAGTAAAGAGTCTTGGTGGCAATCTATATTCATTGGTCATTGTTGATGATTTTTCAAGATTTACATGGGTTATTTTTCTATCATCAAAAGATGAAACCTTTGAAGAATTTATTGTTTTTGCCAAGAAAGTGCAAAATGAGAAAGGTATGTCTATTGCAGGTATTAGGACTGATCATGGTGGAGAATTTGAAAATCAAGCCTTTGAAAAGTATTGTGATACTAATGGGATTGATCACAATTTCTCTGCTCCAAGGACACCTCAACAAAATGGAGTTGTGGAACGTAAGAATAGAGTGCTTACAGAGATGGCTAGATCATTGCTAAACGAGAAGAATGTGTCTTAAGTGTTTTGGGCTGATGCTATGAGTACAGCATGCTATGTTTCAAACAGAGCATATATCAGAACAAAACTTGGAAAGACACCATACGAACTATACAAAGGAAGAAAGCCAAACATTGCTCATCTACACATCTTTGGTTGTAAGTGTTTCATTCATAACAACGGTAAAGATAACTTAGGAAAATTTGATTCTAAAACTGATGAAGGAATTTTCCTAGGATATTCTAACCGAAGTAAAGCATATAGAATTTTCAATAAAATAACTTGTGTTGTTGAAGAATCAGTTCATGTTGTATTTGATGAATTTGAAACCCCTGACAAAACCATTGATGAAGAACAGGAAGTTGTTTTAAATCAAGAAAATGGTCAATCTATTTCTAAGTCTCTTATTCCAGAAGTTGATGAAACTAAGGAAGAAGAGCAATCTCTAGGTCAACCTAAAGCCTGGAAATACAATAGAAGTCATCCCCTAGATCAAGTCATAGGAGATGTGAATGAAGGGATCAAAACCAGAAATAGAGTTTTCAATGAAGTAAGTTTTTCTGCATTCATTTCTGAGATTGAACCTTCTAACATTGATGAAGCCCTATCAGACAATGATTGGGTCATAGCAATGCAAGAAGAACTAAATCAATTTGAAAGAAATCAAGTTTGGGATTTGGTGCCCCGACCTAAAGATCATACGATCATTGGTACTAAATGGGTATTCAAAAACAAACTTGATGAATCTGCAATTATTGTCAGAAACAAGGCAAGATTGGTGGCCAAAGGCTATAATCAGGAAGAAGGAATTGATTATGAGGAAACGTATGCTCCAGTGGCTAGATTGGAAGCTATACGTGTACTCTTAGCCTTTGCATGCATCAAAGGATTCAAACTCTATCAAATGGATGTTAAGAGTGCTTTTCTAAACGGTTACATCATGGAGGAAGTATATGTAGAACAACCTCCAGGTTTTGAAGATGTAACTAAACCAGACCATGTTTTCAAACTTAAAAAGGCTTTATATGGTTTAAAACAAGCTCCTAGAGCCTGGTATGAAAGGCTTAGTAAGTTTCTCATCGATCAAGGTTTTGTACGAGGAAAAGTTGATACAACATTATTTATAAATCGAAAACGTGATGATATTTTAATTGTTCAAATATATGTTGATGATATTGTTTTCGGTGCTACTAATGAATCTCTATGTAAGGAATTTTCTGAGATAATGCAGGGAGAGTTTGAGATGTCAATGATGGGAGAATTGAATTTCTTTCTTGGTTTGCAAATCAAACAAAGAAAGAATGGAATCTTCGTATCTCAAACAAAGTATTTAAAAGAGCTATTGAAGAAGTATGGAATGGATGAAGCAAATGGCTCAGATACGCCTATGAGCTCAACAACGTTGCTTGATGCTGATGTCAAAGGGAAAGACTACAATATCACAAAATATAGAGGAATGATTGGATCATTACTCTATCTCACAGCAAGTAGACCAGACATCCAATTTAGTGTTGGCATATGTGCAAGATATCAATCGGCACCAAAGGAATCACATGCAGAAACGGTTAAGCGAATCTTTAGATATCTTGCTGACACACCAGAATTGGGTCTGTGGTATCCTAAAGGAAGAAGTGAGTATCTTGTTGCTTATTCGGACTCTGATCATGGAGGATATAAGACAGACAGAAAGAGCACCAGTGGACAAGGACAATTTCTTGGAGGATCTCTTGTTTCGTGGTTCAGCAAGAAACAAAATACAGTGTCTCTTTCGTCAACGGAAGCCGAATATGTTGCAGTATCAAGTTGTTGTGCACAAGTGATATGGTTAAAACAACAGCTACAAGATCTTGGTATTTACCTCAAAGAAATACCAATCTATTGTGACAATACAAGTACCATAAGCTTGGCAAAGAATCCAGTTCAACACTCTAGAACCAAGCATATCGATGTCAGACATCACTTCATCAGAGATCATGTTCAAAAGAAGGATGTGAAAGTGATATTCATTCCTACTCATCTTCAACTAGCTGATATCTTCACAAAACCCCTTGCAAAAGATCAATTTTTATTTATTAGAAGAGAATTGGGAATGGTAAATCCCAATGAGTTATAAGTATTTTCAGCATTTCATAATATTAGATGAAGTCATTTGATAATGTTTTGATGATCACTAACTTAAGCTTCGGAGTATAAAGAAACATGTTTTGCAGGAAGAAAGAAACTCTGTTTTGGGAAACAAAAACAGAGGTGATCAGAGGACACATTTACTGGAGTACCAACTTGAAGTTTTGGCTAAGACAGAAGCATTATCCGAGGAGCAACTTGAGGTAAAGAAGCATGTTACTCGAGTATGTACTCGAGTAATGGCCAACAAAACTGGAAGTAACGGATCAAGTTACTTAATTTTCAAACATAACGGTCCAGCTGTCAAGAAAATGAAGAGTCAGAAATTGAGAAGCTATTTACTCGAGGCAGGCCTCGAGTAAACATGAAGCTTACTCGAGGAAGGCCTCGAGTAATGACGGAGTTCAGATTATCAAAGTGCTCAATAATGACCCAAATCTGAATCAAATGGACTATGAATGATCGAGGGAACATCCATGGATGATTACAATATTATTCATGCCAGGTACGCAATTTAAATGAATTATTTTTGAATTTTTCTGTATGAACACCCGAGGAAGGCCTCGAGTAACTTTGAATATTACTCGAGTAAGGCCTCGAGTAAAGTCGGGATTTAGGTCTTTATCTTGCGCAAACTTGGTCATTTCCACAAAATCTCCTCGAGTAAATCACTATACACCCTTTCAAAAATTTTTACCAATCGATTCCTTGCCCTATTTCCGTCAAAACCCAACTAGTTTCAAGACCAAAAACTTCCTATTTTGTTCAAAATCCCTCGACCTAAACTAGCGACAGTGACCTCTGTTTCTGAGATTTTTGATTCTTTTTGATTCAAAATGGTTAGAACCAAGAATCTCAACTTCACTGATTCTGATTCTGAGCTAAATCCTGATCTTCTTTCTCCTCCTCCAACAAAGAGAAGAAAGTTGATACCTAGACCAAAAGCTAAAACCCCTCTTCAACCTAAATCTCCACCTAAAGCCAAAGGTGTGGTTATCAAAGAGCCCATTGTGACTAGGGCTCAATCTAAAAAGAGCTCATCTACAGGAAGGAGTAAAGGTGTCAAAACTCCCTCACCTTCTCACTCAGATTCTTCCACACCTTCTTTTACTCCAAAACCTCCCAAGAAGCCAAAATATGATAAAAATGTGGCTAAGGCAATGGCTGGGATCATTGACCAACTGGAGAAGGGTCAATCATCAAAGAAATCCAAGATTCCTGAGGCAGAGATCACTACTCCTCCCAAAGGATTCAATATAGGGAAACTGGTGGAGTCTCCCAAGTATCTGACACAATTCTCAAGAAGGAAGGTGTGTAAAACACACTACGTTGATCTGAAGTTTCTACAAGAGGTAGTGAAGTTTGACCTTAGTCCTTATCTTAATCCTTTTATGCCCTGGTTGTCTGTTAGATTACCTTTTTGCACAAAGGTAGTCACCCACTTTTATTGCAACCTAGAAATCACAGATGAACCTGAGCGAACCTCTGTTGAGGAAGAGATGACCACTACTGTTAGAGGTCAAAAGATTTTGATATCTCCCTCTAAAATCAATTTGTGGTTGGGAATTGAAAACCCTCCTGATGATATTTATTCTGAACTTGAGCCCAATCAAATTTTTACTATCCTAAAGCCCGGTGAGTTAGTTGGCCCCTTAAACTTTAAACCGAGTGATATGTGTGATCATCACAGGGTCCTATGGTATATTTACTCTAGGTCCCTTGTGAACAAAGCCAACAACTATACCCACTTTTCGGATAGGGACTACAGATGGTTTGCTTCACTCCTTTTGAAAGAAGAAAAGGATCTGGGAGAGTACATTTTCTCAGAAATGAAGAGATATAAGGTGGATGGAAAGGGAACCACTCCAATGCCATATCCTCAAATTGTGTCTCTTATCCTAAAAGAGAACAAAATTTGGTATTTGGATGGTAAGGAGCCTATTGAGAGAGTGACCCCAGTGGGGAGGAACCAAATTGGTAAGCTAAACATAGACATTCCTCTCAAAGGCCCACTGGAGTCTGGGTCCAAGAAGAAGAGAAAGGCTACTGAGGCAGAAACCAGTAGAATGGATGACACTCAGTCATCGGCTCCAGCTGCTACCACATCCTCACCATCCTTCCTGAATGCCACTCTCCAGCACTTCATGGAGAACATTCTCAGAGGCTTTCATGTAGACATAGCCAATACTAATGCTGAATTGATTACCAATACCAACTTCAAGATGGGAGAACTGGTTGAGAAAATTGACAAAAGGCATGAGGAGTTGGTTGAGAGGATGGATAGGAGACATGAGGAGTTGCTAGCAGAGCAACGGGCTCAGGGAGAGACCCTAAGATTAATTCTAGCACGTTTGGATTCATTGGGTCCCGGGCCTTCTTCTGGTCCTTCTTCATCTGCACCACCACCACCACCTTCAGTTGACCCTCCTTCAGATATTCCTTTTACTACTCCTACTCCTGAGGCTGAACCATCTACCCCTCTAACTTCTGATCCACTTGAGCCTCAAGGAAAAGATGTTTTATTCACAGTGGATGATCCTGATACCCACCAGACCACTCATATTATCCTTGATGATTCACCTCAAAAGCCACAGCCTGAAACCACTCCTAAACCTATTCCCTCACCTACCCAAACAGAGGTAGTATCATCCTCCTCTTCTGAGCATCTCACTCCAGCATTTGACACAACTCCAGAAGCTCAGACCACTATGGTTGTTTTTCAACCTTCTCCTCTCCAGCCTAGAGATGACATTGTTATCCCACCTCTTAATCTTCCTGAACCTGAGTCCTCCAGTTCCTTTGATTCATCCAGTTCAGATGGTGGTGGGTTGGTCCTTCCAGTAAAACCTATCTCTATGGTGAAGCCTTCTAACCCTCCACTTGATTGATGAAGCCAAAAAGGGGGAGAAGAGCTTGAGAATGATTTTGTGGATGTGTCCTAGCTTTTTGGGATATTTGGTTGTATTGGGTTCTAGGGTGCATTTCTGTTATTAGTTTTTAGTTTCTTTGAACTTATTTTACCTTGTAATTTGAAGTTTTAAGATTAATGCAATTATGACTTCATTTGATATCATTTAAAGCTTTGAATTATGTTTGGACTAATGAAGTTGTTATATATGCAAGGTATATTTAATCTTAATAAGAAATAATTAATTAAGAATCCAAGTTAAAAAACCATGTTCAAAATCACCAAGTTTTGTCATCATCAAAAAGGGGGAGAATGTTAGATCTCATGTTTTGATGATAACAAAAGAATGGTTTGAAAAGGAAATGTTTAAATATCAAGCTTGAATTAAGTAATGACAGGAATAAGATGTACTTGAGGAAAGCATGGAAGTAGTGAAGATTGGCCAAGAGAAAATGCTAAGGAACTTGATCAGAAGTGCAGTTTCTAAGGCATTACTCGAGGAGCTACTCGAGTAATGACCCAAAACTTGAAGTAACAAGGCAAAACTTCCAGTTACCTGCCACCATTACTCGAGGCGCTACTCGAGTAATCAGGTAAAACTTCAAGGTTGCTCTCGGCCTGCTAATGTTACTCGAGGAGCTACTCGAGTAACCATGTGAAAACTTCCAGTTGGCATCAAGTTTTCCCCATGATACTCGAGGAGCTACTCGAGTACCTTTGTATCCTAAAATATGGACCTCTCGGCATTTTGTACCACTGCTAATGTTACTCGAGGAGCTACTCGAGTAACCAGGTCAGAAACTTCCAGTCCGCCTTCAAGTTTTTCATGATACTCGAGGAGCTACTCGAGTAACCGTGTATTTGAAAATGTGAAGCTCTCGGCACTTTGTACTACTGCCAATGTTACTCGAGGAGCTACTCGAGTAATGTACTAAGGTAAATGAAAACTTGAGGTTTGTATCCGATTAACTTGATTTCTATTTATCATCTTCCTCGAGTATGTACCCCAGTAAATGCAAATGTTTTAAAGATATACTTCAAGGCATTACCAGAATAAATCATATTGAAAAATCTCAGTTACTCGAGGAGCTACCCGAGTAACTTATGCAAAAATAAATGTATTACTCGAGGAGCTACTCGAGTAACAAGGCAACTGCTCTCGGCATTGAAATCCTGCCAATAATACTCGAGATGTTACCCGAGTAATCTATGAAATTGACAAAGCTTTACTGGAGGAACTACCCGAGTAAGTAACTGTTCACAAAGGTTTGAAATTTAGTTTACTCCATGCACTACCCGAGTGATCTTGTTTGTCTTCATTAAATTCTAAACAAACAGTGATTTCACGATGTTACTCGAGGAGCTACTCGAGGAAACTTCATGTGTTACTCGAGGAGCTACTCGAGTAAACATACCTAGAAATTTAGAAGTCATTCAAACGTTCATTGATTTGTTTCCTATATGATTAACCTTTCATTGTATTAGCATTCTTAGTATATTTACAGAAAAACAATGAAGAAATCATATCAAGAGATGAAAGTCAAATCCAACGTTCAAATGCCAACCACCGCCAACGGATATTTTTCAAAAACTTGAAAAGTCAACAGTGGCTGCGCACTCACCAACAGACGAAAGGAAAACGTTCCAACGGTCATCCCCATCATATCTATATATATGGGAACCTTCAAACAGAGAAGAACCACCAAGCATTCACACAAACGATTCATTAAGTTCATTGCTCTGTTTTCACGTTGAAATTGTATTCATATGCTTCAGTGATTATCATTTACTCTTTGTGAGAGATATTTCATTCAAACTCAATATTTGTTATTGAGATAACTTAAGGTTGTGGAACCTTGAGTTGGGATTGAATTACAACCTGTAAGGGGGAGCGAGTGTCCAGGTGTAAGGAACTTGCTTGTACTGAGGTGCCAAGAACCCACTGAATCTTGGAAGTTATAGTGAAACTCTCAGAGAAGCTCTGAGGACTGGACGTAGGTCAAAGTGGTTGTGACCGAACCAGTATAACTCCCGGTGTACACTTCGGTGATATTTCTCCTTCCTTATTACTGCTTTAATTATTGTGTCAAAGTTTTATAGTTTCGAAAGAAATTTCAGTATCACCCAATTCACCCCCCCTCTTGGGTGAAACGCTTGATCTTACAAAATCCTCTTCTCAAAAGTCCTTATTTTGAACAACAAATATCTTTATACATCTCCTCTAACCAGTTTTGTTAGTAGATCCACTTGCTGGTTCTTCAAGGACACATGCAACAATTCTATTTCTTTTAACTCCCACTATTTTCTTATGAATTGACAATCTACTTCAATATGATTGGTCCGCTCATGATATACTAGCTTTGCTGCTATATGAATCACAACCTTGTTGTCACAATAAACCTTGACTAGCCTCATATGATCGATCCCTAAATCACATAATAATCCACGTGCCCATACGATTTCTAAAACAACCATACTTAATGCCCTATATTTAGCCTCTGCTAAGGATTTTGATACTGTTGCTTTCTTCTTGGTCTTTTGCATGTCTAACGGATCCTTCCAACTTCAAGAGGTACCCCATAACCAATCTTTTGGTCATTCCACAAGCAGCCCAATCAGCGTCACAGTAACACTCAAACTCTAGAGCTCCTTCCAAACTGATCAAGACACCTAAACCAGGGCTCCCCTTCAAGTAGTGAAGCATATTTTTGCCTCCACTATGCAGTGCTTTGTAGGAAAATGCATAAAATGATTAAGAGCCTATGTTAAAAAACAAATATTAGGGCATTTCATAGTCAAATAAATTAATTTACCTACCAACTGACGATATCTCTCTGGATTCTAAAGCAATTCTTCAAGTTTGTGTTTCCCTTCAATATATGACATCAGTTTCAAATTTTGTGCCATATACATGCTTAATGGCTTACAACCACTCATGTCTGTCTCGATAAGAAGATCTAGGATGTATTTTTGTTGAGATAGCATAGTCCCTTTTTTAGATTTAGCCACCTCAATCCCAAGAAAATATTTCATCATCCTAAGATCCTTTATTTTGAAATGGTCATGCAAAAGTCTTTTAGCTTATGCAATTCTACTTTCAGAACTTCCTGTTATCAACAAATCATCTACGTATACTAGGATCAAAACAATTCCACCAGAACAAGTTCTAACAAACAAAGAGTAATCATTCTTACTCATTTTAATTCGGCCTTCTTTTAAGGCCTTTGATAGTTTTCTATTCCACTGTCTAATTGCTTGCTTTAAGCCATAGAGGGACTTATTTAGCTTGTACATTAAGTGCTCCCCCTCAGTCTCAAATCCTTAAGGTATCCTCATGCATACTTCTTCATGTAAGTCTCCTTACAAAAATGCGTTGTGTACATCTATTTGATAAATATTCTAGTAATTAATAGCTGCCAATTTAAGTACAACACGGACTATGAACATTTTAACAATCGGGGAAAATGTTTCATGGTAATCTACCCCATCTTTTTTGGTTATAACCCTTTGCTACCAACCTGACCTTGAATTTATCTATGGTGTTATCAAATTGATGCTTGATCTTATAAACCCATTTATAGCCTATTTCCCTTTTACATTTAGGAAGGCGCACAATATTCTATGTCTTATTAGCCTTAAGTGCCTCCATTTCGGATTTCATAGCCTCCCTCCATTCTTTGTCCTTACTTGCTTCCTCATAAGTAGAAGGCTATGTAATGGAGTCAATTTTACATAAGAAGCACATATAATCAGTAGATATATTTGTATTTGATATATAATCCTCTATTAGGTATCGGCATCTACTAGAATGAACTACATTAGGGTCCAAGTACAATGATGCACAAACATAATCCTTTGACCATATGGGAGGTCGTCTATCCCTAGTGACTCTAGAAGGAGGTTGAAGTGTATAAACACCTTGACTTCATCCTCTGGTAGATTCACGATCTCACCTTGTTTCCTATTATACTTAAAGGAATCAACATATTTATGGTGTACATTGTGTGAATCCACAAGTATAGGCTCATACCAAAACATTTCCCTAAGATCTATATTCAATTCTTTATGAGCATTATAAGCATTATCTTTAAATAGAAACTTATCTTCTATGAAGCTTACATGCCTACTCATAAAGAGGCTCTTATTCCTCAAGTCAAGAAGAAAAAAATCCCTTTTGATTATCATAGTAGCCTAGGAAAACATAGGGAATAGATCTAGGCTAAAATTTATCACTTACCTTCAAGTCAGTAGCATATGCTAGTAACCCAACTACCTTTAAGTTTTCTAAATTTGATTCCACACCATTTACCTTTCCATAAGGGGTTTTGTAGTCTAACACATTATAGGGTATTCGATTTACAAGTGAACTGCCATCCTCACACATTCTCCCCAATATGTAATAGGGATTCTAGATTGTAAGATCAAGCTACGAGTAAGCAGTATAATTGTTCTATGTTTCCATTCCATAACTCCATTTTGTTGTGGAGTGTAGATTCATGAAGTTTCATAGATCATCCCCTTTTCCTGAAAGAAGCACCTTAAATCATTAATAGTGAACCCACTAGTTATCCCGATTCCTTTGATTTCCCTTTGTTTCCACAAAAGTTAGGATGGTGCCCTATATTCTCATAGCATTTCTCTCTCAAGTGACCTTTCTTATGACAATAGGTGCACTTTGGAACATTATTGCCTCATCCCCCTATCCTATGCCTTATGCCCTTACTGCCATTACAATGCCTTCTGGAAAGGCACCATGATGGTCAAAGTTTGTCAAGAAATGCTGAGCCTTATCCTCATCCACCATACTATATGCATCATTAACACTTGGAAGAGGAATAAGAAGGAGAATATAGCTACAAACATGGGAATATGACTTGTTAAGTCCCATTACACCACTACAAAAAAAAAAAAACAATATACGACACTTATTTTAAAGAATACTATGGCACTTAGGAAGCGCCATAGCTTCCAGCACCATTAAACATAGCTATGATGCTTCCTGATTCTATGGAAGTGCTATAGCTTGCTTTCTATATTTTTTTTTATTTAAATAGCTTCTTGTCACCTCCATAGGAGGTTAATACCTCATATGGCCTTTCTTTTGGAAGTGCCATAGGAAGTCATTTTTTAAAAAATAATTTTCATAATTATTTTATTTTTCTTATAGAAACCTCCATTTACTATCCAAAATCCACAACAATTTACAATACAATCCACAATAAAATGAAATAACATAGCAAAATAAAATAACATAGCACATATCCTTTACAATATTGCGTCTTTATCTATCAAGCATAAAAGAACTCCAGTATTTAAGTTGCTTAAACTTGAGCCATACATGTTACTTCTACAGAGGATTAAACTAAGTATTATTAGATATATAAGCTCAAAAATTAAAAAACTTACAATGTATAGGAAGTTTAAGAAGACAAAGTTGAAATTTCAAATAAATACCTAAAAAAATTATGAGCACACATATAAGATTCATAACACATAAGTACATATAAGTTTAGCTAAAAAAATGTAGACCAAATGTTGAAAAAAAACACTTACATGTTAGGGAGCTTCCGAAGGAGGCCGAGACAAAAAGGAAAAAACATGCGGGAGAGGAAACTTTGTACTACAACGGAAGTAGCAACCAAATGTTAAAGAAATGTGTACAAGGAGCAAATGAGAAAAAACAAAAAGTGGGGGGACCAAGGAAGATTCAACTTACCGCCATTAAAGAAAGGAGGCAGTGGGGACAATAGATAAGGAAAGGTCATGGACTAATAGAGTGAGGGACCAATGGAGTTCTAGGAAATGGGGGAGTTGGAGGAAACATGAGAAGATGAAAATAACAATTTGTGAAAAATATATGGCACCTTGTAAGGCGCACTAAATAGAAGTGCAATACAAGGTGGTAGAAGCTATGACGCTTTATGTTAAGTTTTATAACTTCCCAATTTGGAAAAATAAATAAAATAAAATAAAATTGAAAATTGAAAATTGAAAATTGAAAATTATATAGCACTTTGTATGGCGCTTTCAATTGAAGTGCCATACAAGGTAGGACAAGCTATGAGCGCCATAGCTTCTCAATTTGAAAAAAAATAAAATTGAAAAATATATAGCACCTTATGAAGAAGGTGGGAGAAGCTATGGCACTTTGTGTCAAAGTGCCATAGCTTTCCAATTTGAAAACAAAATTAAAAAAATTGAAATGCCTTGGAAGGCGCTTTAAAGTAAAGTGCCTTCCAAGGCGCTTTAATATTCCATAATCTAAATTTAATCAAGGATTGCATATAGGCAAACTCAAGATCTTTTTCTTTTCTCGAGGAGCCTTTTATTGAATCCTAAGCAATCTAAATGCCATGCAAATGCAATAAAACAAGGAGCAACGGATTTTTTTGATTTTTCTTTTAAAAATTAATAGCTAAAATGAAAATGCAATTTAATTAAATGCACAAGCAAGCCACTTAAATTAATTCAAAGCATAAGGAAAGTATATACATATCAGTTTAACAAGCAACATTTAATCACACAATTTCAATCCACAAATTTAATAATACAAACTCAAAGATCCAAACCTAAATAGAGAAATTAGATTGAATAAAATGAACTCCCCTGATTAAGCTTTGGAACTTCAAAGTGATGGAAAAGGTAGTCGTCAAAAAATTCAAAGAACTTCAGTAGAAAATTCATGAACTTCGCCGGAAATTCACAACGAAGGTTGAATGATGCTCTAGGTTGTCTAGTCTTTGAATGTAGAAGTAAAGAGGTTAATTATAGAGGCGTGGCAGTGAAGAAAGACAAGGAAGGAGGTCACTGGAAAATGGGGGCCGAAAAACTGGAAGTGTCACTGGAGTTCTCAAATACTTCATCAGAAGTTGCAAAATTGTCCCATAACTTACAACTAATACCGATAGTGGTGTATGGTGAAGAATGGAGAATATAAATAGAGGAGATGGAGTACTGCTTGTTGAAAATGTCTCCATTATGATCTCGCAAGTTCTCACGGTGGTTTTGAGTTCTAATGGTGAGACAAAGTTTCAGCTTTATTTCATCCCGCTACTTGTTTTAACCTCTCTTCGATCGTTGATGGTGGTAATGAGGAAGACTGACGGTGGAAAGAGAGGACGCCGGCGGTGGTGGAGATGAAAACGAAGAGAGAGACAATGATGTTGGTGATTAGAGACACGGTGATGAGAGACAAAGAGGCTATGGTAATGAAAAGAGGTAAAGATAAAGACGAAGTTAACGCTGGTGGTAGCAAGAATAGAGGAAGACGATGGTTCGAGGTTCTCTTATTTGGCGACGGTGGTATTGGAAAATGGAGAAGAAGATGATGGTGATGGTGGTGTGAGATCCCCGTTTCATGCTCAAGGTACCTCTAGCTCTCATCTCTCGCAATCTCACTCTCTCTCTCTCTTCTTTGTTTCTAGTTCTCTGCAACTAAGCTTCACCGGCGGCAATGGTGAAGAGAGAAGCTTGTCATAGGTAAAGGAAGAAGGAGGTTGAAGGTGATAAGATAAGATTATTCAAATAATGTCTCTGCATCTGTTTTTAAAGGAAGGAAACGAGTGAAATTGATAATGATGATTCCAGTTCTTGTTAGGTACCTACTATTCACACCATACAATTCTGTCGGGTCTAGTGCCTATTCCAGCTGAAAGAGGGAGACCATGCCAGCTCTGTCAAGAGGAAGAAGGAGGGATAATTGGCCTCTCTGTGTCTCTTTACCATATCGGGATCCCTTAGTTGAAGTTTGACCAGGGACCATTGTAAAACTTTAAAAGTTCTGATTAGGGACTACCATGCAAACTTTTGAAATGTTTATAGGTCATAACTAAAATTTCCAAAAGTTTTAAGTCCCTCTTTTTGTAATTTCCTTTGGCCATTTTCTTCATCCATTTGTAATTTCCATAACTTTTAGGGACTTTTTCTGTAATTTGTTTTTTCCATCCTCAAAATATGGATTTTGAACCTCCAAAATTGCCAATTTCTTCCCAAAACACCTGCAATGCAAAATTAAGCACAATATAGTATCAAAAGTCCAAGAAACAATTGTATAAATAAATAAATAAATTATGACCATTTTGTCCCTATTTGTAATTAATTCCATACAATTATTCATAATCAAAATTAATGCTTAATAATATAATAATGTTCCAAAAGATATATTAAAAATCCCAATATAATTAAAAATATTATAAAAAATTATGGTTAAATCAAACACCTTATAAAGGAGGTGGGAGAAGCTATGACGCTTTATGTCAAAGCACCATAATTTCCCAATTTAAAAAAAAATTAAAATTGAAATGCCTTGGAAGGCGCTTTAATGTAAGCGCCTTCCAAGGCACTTTAATATTTGCCAAGGCCACGCTGTAGCCTTGGTGTTTAATAATTGCCAAGGCCACAGTGTGCTCTGTGGCTAGCCAAAGGCACAATGTGGCCCTGGAAAGCGCTTTATTCTAAAGGGCCTTCCAAGGCCCTATGTATTTAAAAAAAATGTTCCTAAAAGTGACTAATTTTTTATTTTTTAAAGTATAGGATGTAATGGCGCTTGAATTGCAAGCGCCAAAGCTTCCCTTAGTTTGACCACTTTTTTTTTAAAAAAAAAATGAAGTGGAAGCAATGGCCTTTATAGATATATATTTAGGTATAAGGCGCTTCCTAGACAAACACCTTCCAAGGCCATATTAGTACAAGCATTAGAAAAATACATTAAATTTTTTATGGAATTGACCACGGAATTTGTTTCTGCGGCAAAATTTTTCCTGGAATTAGCCACGGAAAATATTTTGTGGCAAAGTTTTTTGCTATGGAATTTTTGACGGAATAATTCCATGATGGAATTTGTCATGGAATTTTTTGTGGTAAATTTCTGACAGAATTTTCTGTGGCAAAATTCCGTTGGAAAAATTAAAAAATTATTATGTTTTAATTAAATTTAATTTTTTTAAAAAGTATCTTTATAAAATTAAAATTATGATATTATGATCCAAATAAATATTTAAAAATTAGGATTAATACCATCTTTCATCTCTCAAGTTTTTTCTCATTTTGGATTTGGCTTCTCAAGTTTCCAACTATAGGTTTTGGTCTCGGTAGGGGCAAAAAGGTCATATAAAAATTTACTTATAAAAAATAAAATTTATTATTTATTAATTAATATTAATAACAAATAATTATTTATTAATGTTAATAAAAAAATTAATTTCAGAAATTAGACAAAAATATAGTCATATGAAATTTATTTAAGATTTAAAATTTTTTAATTTGAAGTTAATTTATATTAAAAATTATAAGAATATATAAATTATTTTATATTATTATTACATTTATATATAAGAAACAAATATATATTTGTAAACAATTGATTATATATAATAAGATTATATATATATATATATATATAATTATGTAATAATAAAACACCAAAGCAGTTGAGCCCATCCGGTAAGGCATCGCACACGTACAAACGAGGTCATGGGTTTGAACCAAAGGAGGGCAAGTTGAGTTGCATTTTCAAGAAAAAGGCGGTTATGACATGTGGCAGAGTGAGGTTGCGACACATGGCGGAGGCAGGCTACACCACGTGGCAGATATGGGTGTCGGCAACGAGGCGGAGGCAGTTGGAGTGGCCACATACTGTCACTGGCGATGAGGTGGTAGCCACTGAAGTTGCCACGTGGCTTTTTAAAATTTAAAAAATAAAAAATAAGTTTGCGAGGGAATTTGTGATGGAATTTAATTCCATCGAAAATTGCTATGAAATTTCTGTCACAAATTTCTGACATTATCAGTGATGGAATCCATTCTGTCAGAAATTCCATCAGAAACTTTGAATTCCCTGGAAAATTCCTTCAAAAATTCAGTATTTTTTTTATAGTGAGGCCTTTGGAAGGTGTTTTCCTGGGAAGCGCCATACAAGTTACTTTTTTTTTTTAAAAAAAAAAAAAGAATGCTAGTTATGGTGTTTGCCTAAGAAGCACCATAGATAGTGCTTTATTTATTTAAAAAAACAAAAGCCTTGTGTGGCGCTTGTTTAAATAAGTGCCACAGAAGCTTAACATTAGTTATGGCTCTTATAGTGGTAAGTGCCATCATAGCTTCTAAATATTTTTTTTTTTACAACAAACAACTATCTGTAATGCTTCTTTAAATAAGGACCACAACAGGGGCCCTACTAAGTCCATCTTTTGTAGTTGTGTTAAGAACTGTAGCATTTTTTGTTGTTGTATAACCTCTCTATACATTTTAGAGGTCTCACAAGTACATGAGGGAATCTGAACCAAAGAAGACTATTCTCCCCACAACTCCTTAAGTTTTGAAAAATATGTGGTTATAGACATAGGGCCTTGCCTTAGTGAATTAATCCCTTTAAGGAGTGCAAAAATACATGATCCAGTAAGTTCATCAAAGCGTTGCTGCAAGTCAATCCATACATGATAAGCACTAGGGAAGAAAATGATACCATTCGTTAGTTCCTTTAACAGGGAGCCTAGGAGCCATGAAAGAACAATTTTATCACATTTATCCCATTGATCTTGAAGAGTCGGTTCTTGTGTCCCTCTTGCAGGAATCATTATGAAGCCTACCTTATTCTTTCCACAAAGCACTATCTTCATGGCCCTGCTCTAGATTGTATAATTCTCAACCACAGTCAATATGTGAGAAATCAAAGGCGCCCCCTGAGTGTGGGAAGGATGGAGAAATAAGGGGTGATGAAAGGAGAACAATTCTTCAGCCGATTTCATAGTACTCATTTGGGCTTTAGATTGTTCTTCACTCTAATGGCTGTCGTTAGACATAAGGTTTCCTCAGATGTTACTTGTGATTCAGAACTGCATCATTACGGTGATCTCTCTTCAGGATCGGAGTGGCTGTAGCTTCAACTTGAATGTTCTTGATCCTAAATCGTGATGCAGCTTCGAGTCAGAATTCCGTTGGAGTTGTGAGGATTGAAATATCTCTTGGGAGGTTCAGAAATCCTGAATCATGAAATTGCTAAAGTGGGCTTTAATCTGCAACTTTGAATTGTGAATTCTCACGGCGAGTCTCTTTTCAATATTGACATTTTGTGAGTCGATTGTGCTCAACACTCATCCAACTGTGCTTCAATATCAGCAATGTGCTTCGTATATTTTTAGATGCGTTTCTTGGTATGAGTTAGTAGGACTTTGATCCGGTGTCCAATCGGAACTAGGGTTTGACCCAGTTACCTAACCTGATTCTTGATTCTCAGATCCGTTTCTTGATCTGTGCTAGTCAGACTTTGGTGTTGATCAGGTTTGTGTAGGCTATGTTCTTGGGCCTTTTTGAAAAACAACCCAAACTTGGTGCTCTGGTTCCATGTAAAAGCCCAGACCCTTACCCTGCAACACTCCTGACTTAGAATGAAAAGAATTTCATTAAGGGTGTGTTCTTATTAGCTTTTGGAGAATAGATTCTGGAGAGAATAGCTTTTAGAGAATATATTATAAGAAAATAGATTATGGGAAAAAGTGATTTTGATAAAATGAGAGTGTTTGGATGATTTTATCATAATAGCTTTTTTCATGGTCAAATAACTAAAAAGGACATTAACTTTTATGATAATTACATATAAAGGATAAGATTATATTTTAAGTATTATTTGACATTAAATTGCATAATAATTACAATAAATGAAATAAATTTGTCCAAAATTTTTTAAATTATAACATTTGTCAATTATGTAATATAAAAAAATAGATGCAAAAATTATAAAATTATAACATTAGTCAATTATGTAGTAAATTATAAAATTAGATCAAACTTACATATTGAAGGCATACACTATATTAATTTTCATCTCCTTTCACAACCTGGGTTATCTCTTGCCAAACCCACTGTATTATTCTTCATTAAATTATTTGGAATGGTTTTGATTTTTGCAAGTGTGTCCGTATCTTTAATTTCTGTTTTTTTTACCACTTCTGCCTAGTCTCTAAAGATATATATATTATTATTCTTCATTAAATTCTTTGGAATGGTTTTGATTTTTGCAAGTGTGTCCGTGTCTTTAATTTCTGCTTTTTTTACCACTCCTGCCTAGTTTCTAAAGATATATATATTATTATTCTTCATTAAATTCTTTGGAATGGTTTTGATTTTTGCAAGTGTGTCCATGTCTTTAATTTCTGTTTTTTTACCACTCCTGCCTAGTCTCTAAAGATATATATATATATATATATATATATATAAGTATATTAAAAAATTGCTAAAATAAGAAATCTTTTCTACAAAACACCAAAGTATAAATTCCGAGTAAATGTCAATAATAGAGTAAATGAAAATATGGATTCTTATGTGGGTATTTTTGCATTTAGGTCTTTGTCAAGTAGCACATTAGTGGCCTTGATGTTGCGATGAACAATCTTTAGTCTTGATTCTTCATGGAGGAAAGCCAAACCTCGGGCAATATGAACACAAATCTTCTGTCTTGTCGGCCAATCCAATTTTAAACGGCATTCCTCTGGTCCTTCATTTGAGAATGTACAAGAAATTTGGAAACAATACCGTTTTAGTCACATGGACACAGTCACACAGATATAATACAAGCACACGCACATGGAGAGTATATATAAAAAAATTTACCAAACAAGGCACGAGCAAGGCTATTGTTTTCCATGTATTCATATACCAACAACAACTGATCACCCTCAACACAACAGCCGTAGAGCTTAACAAGACAAGGGTGTTGCAAAGTAGAGATCATGCCTATCTCATTGATAAACTCACGATTTCCTTGGTTTGATTTAGAAGAAAGTTGCTTCACTGCTATCATTGTGCCATCTGATAGAAAGCCCTGCAATTTGGAGAGCACTGTACATGAAAATGATATTCCAGCAAGTACTGATAGAATATTCCAAATAATCAAAGTCAAGATGTTACTTTGCAGAGGTTGCCCCCAATTACTAACAAGTATGTCCGCCTATGCATGAAATTAAAGGTCTTGGAATCAGTGGAGATCTAAAATATTATTTTTGCATATTCAATCACTTAAGTGCTTTACATCTATGCAACTTAGAAGATACTTGCAATTCCTATAAAAACGTTGGATCAGCAGACAAAGTACTTGAGCAGTAAGATCAGAATCAATATAAAATCCTGATTATTTATGAATATGGCTCTCTTTTATGTATCACACCCAACTTCTCAGCAAATACATTGATGCGTTTTTTATTTAACTAAAGTGAAGAGAAAACCATAAACATGTTCATGAATCAAAAGACTAACTCATCCTATCCCATCCCAGCATCCTCAATTTTAGGTTTCATCAGAATAAGATTTTAGGGTCCTCTGACAAGCTTTTGTTATTCAAGTTTGCATCAGTGGCAGGACAATTCTTTCTTTTCCCTTGGTAACTTGAGGTTGAAAACGTTTTCAAGTCATATCACATTGACAGTCTATAGGAAATGAATGACAAATCAACTTACTTTTAGAACAAGTGACTCTCATACAGGTAACAGATCGTCTGAAAGATGAGGAAGAGTCATGGAATAGTGGGTATAATGGGATGGGGACTAATCCTACCGGTGGGGGCAATTATTGCAAGATACTTCAGGCATAAGGATCCATTGTGGTTCTATCTCCATTCAGTAATTCAATTTGTGGGATTTGGATTTGGACTTGCCACATTTCTTCTTGGATTTTAACTTTACAACAAAATGCAAGCTCATGTACTTGCTCACAGAGGCATTGGAATCTTTGTCTTCACACTAAGCGAATTCCTCTATCAACTACCATATGCAAGAAATAAAATCTTAAGTTCCTTCGTTCTAATACAGAAGCTACAGACTGCCAATTGCTCACACCAAAACCAAAACCAGAGCACTATCACCACAACACCATAACCACAGCACCATAAGCACAGAACAGAAGCAAACCACAGACGCAGACGAAAATTACACACAAACGGAACTATGAGCTACCACCACAAATCAGATATGCACATGCGTACCTGGAGTCGAACCTCAGAACCACCACAGACAGAGGAATCTGCACTGAAGTCGCTGGCTAGATCTGGATCACCGAACCTCACGAAGTCGCAGGCAAGATTTCTCAAGCGATTTTCCGTCGATTTTGCAAGCGATTTTCCGTCACCGCTTTCCGTTCACCGTGAGAGAAGGGAATGTGTTTCAGATCGAAGCCGCGAAGCGAAGCTTTCCCGATCTAAAAGAGAATGGGAACGACAAGGTACAGCTGGGATCTGTTGACGGCCGAAATTCAAAGATGAGAACGCCGACCGGTCAGGGAAACGGAGAAGGAAATGGAGGATTATGCCGATCGAGAAAACGGAGAAGATGAGAATGAAGGTCGACGCAAAACGGAAAGAGAATGGGAACGACAAGGTGCAGCTGCGATCCACACACACACACACACACAGTTCGAAGACGAGAACGCCAACCGGTCAGGGAAACGGAGAAGTAAACGGAGGAGAATGCCGATTTCAGAAAATGGAGAAGACGACCTTCAAGGTTGGACCACACGAAAAGGAAAAGAGGGAAGAGAAAAGTACAGGGTCACTGTGATAATTATTGTCCCAACGGTAATAATCAGAGTTCAAAAGTGAAGAATAATAGCTTATGAGATAATAGCTTTTTTTTGATGAAAAACGGGATTTTCATGAAAAACGGGATTATTTGATTTTTGAGGGTGTTCGGCTGGTACCATCCTAAAACCTTGGTTTGACCTTATAATCGCTTTTTTTTTATTATGCCGAACACACGCTAATTCAACAACACATACATGAGTCCAAGTCCACTTATTTATACAAGTTTCTGTCATAACTAATTGGGCATATTATTAAGTCCTAACAATATATAACTAAATATATTGTAGCATCTAGTAAGCCCAAGACCTACCTATTACACTAATGATACAAGTCACAATTCCTATTACTATTTCTTACAAACTGGAACCAAATATTTTCTTGTTTTTTTTGTAGATTTTGCCAACAATCTTAAGAGATATTTTTTTACTTAGTGAATGAGATAAGCTTAAGTTTAATTCTAATATCTGCCTTCTTATATTTGATTTTCATTTGTGGATTTTATTCATAAGTTGCAATATGAATATTTGATTAAATTTAGTTTTGGGAAAATCTACAATAAATACCGTATGTTATTTGATCTGTCTTATTCATTATTATTTATCCGAATTCTTTATGGGGTCTCGGATATTGATGGAGACAATGGACATGCATTCAGTGTTGGGGTTGTTTCTCAAACCAAAAAAAGATAACGGCGGCTAATGGTCGCTTATTTGTTCACCCTGACTAAATCAAAATAAGCTTTTGGAAAGTTGCGATGCTCTTTCTTTCCTGCAGTTGGATGATTTGTTCTTCCCATAAAGACAAAAGGAAATGGATTGGATTTGAGAACTTGTTGAGGACCTTTGTTCTTGTGACCTGTTTTCTCTTAATAGTTTTGAGATCTATGAGAAAAGATGACGGTATATTACGCAACCATGGGGGTGCTTCATGATAAGTGAAGCAAAGATGGTTGTCTCATAAAAGAAAAAACATGTTGGTGGGTAGAATGGAGGAAGTGAGAATTACGTCTTACTATATCTGATGAAAGTATATTAAAATAAGTTTATGCTTAAGGTGGGTAGCCCAATTTCCCCTTCAACCAGACTATTTTATTCTCTATGGTAAAGAGATTTTAAGAGCGATGTGGTACTCACAAACATGGACAAGAGGCAAAAAAGAAGTATGCAACTCTGATTAGAATGGGAGACAATCTTTATAGGCTTTAATGGAGGCGATGCAATTGTAGGGAAAAGCAAAGAAGAAGAGATATATTGTAGTCACCGTTATTGACGTCTGTTTGTTATTATGTGAATCAATCTTCTAACAGGTATGCTTCCAATTTATTTATTTTTAAATGTTAACAAGAATATTGATGGGCATATTAAAAAAAACTATTCATGCGTTATAATTTATATGCATTTTGATGGCTGAAATTTGATGTGCCATTTAAAATCATGATATTATTTAATTGTTTGATTTCTACTGTGGTGAATTTAAATGAGTTGGAGGCTTTATTTTTCAATGAGTATATTAATTTACTTTATAGTTGCTAATTTTTAAAATAAACAAAAAAAAACTTGGTTGCTAAATTTTAATATTTGATTGATAATTGCTAGTTTTCTATTATGTCTCCTAAAATTTTGCTAATCTCCTATTTTTTTTTATCAATATGGCTGAATTGATTAAATTTTGGGAATTGTTGTATTTAACGTGATAACAATTGGAAGTAGAAACAAATGTTATTTTATGTTTTAATTAATATGGTGATATTATTGAATATCTTAGCCATTGTTTAAATTTTCTGGAATTGGCAAAAGTGACACTGGATATGGTTTAAAACTTTGGAATTTAATTTTGTGAATATTCTGATTATTGGGTTATCATATAATTATGTAGAATTGATTTGAAAAGTTGTGAGATATTTTTGAAATATTTAAAAGTGTGGGGGTGCCTAAGATGTGGGGGCACCTATAAAAAAAGTATTATCATTTTGGTTCAAGAAAATATGTTGGAAAATTATAAATTGCCATGTGATATGCGTTATATTATTTGCTATCAAATTATGTATGGCTTTAAACAAGCATTGAAATAATCGTGGCATGAAAAATCTGGTCATCTATATGATGTATATATTTGTGATTTTCATGATTTGTGGATATGTATTTATCTTGGTATAATCATGAATGGTTATTGTGAACATATATTGAATTTTAATATAGATAGCATGCATGGTCAAGTATAAACTACAAAACAATATTGAATTTCTGATGGAATTTGCCATGGAATCAACATTTCCGACGGAATCTGTTTTGTCGCTACTAGGTGCATGACAAAAATTTGTGATAGAATTTCAATTCCGTTGGAAATTCCAATGGAATTCCTTTCCGTCACAATTTTTTTTCTAAATTTCTAAATACCATGTGTTTGCTCCTCAATGTGCCACGTGTCCCTCTCCTCTGGATGCTGCATGCGCGCGAGTCTTTGCCAGTTGCACTTGAATGAACCTGTGTCATATTATTACATATTATTATTATAATATTATCATACATATATACACACATATAATTAATTAATTATATACATATAATTAATTATTAATTAAATATAATATTATTAAAAAATGAAAAATTTAATAAAAACGTAAAAAAATAATATATATTTAATTAAACAATTTTTTATTTAAAATTACTTAATAAATAATTATTTAATATTATAGATATTATTTTTAATATAAAATTATAAATATAATATTAATAGCATATATATTATTTTAAAATAAAATAAAATATGATTTGGAGCATTGAGATCATAAAGGAATGATAATGATATATGAGAAATCTACTTGAAGGTTGGTTTTGAGAATCAATATGTGAATATTCCTTATGATGCCGATACACTACTCAAAGTGATTTTAGAGCTCAATCAATGCATACATAAATTGTTGAGAATTTGTATCATTGAAAATGTCATGACATGGCAAATGATATATAGCAATTGAGCATATATAAACTCTAATAAAGAGAAAGAAATAGTAAAGGGATGTCATAAATAATATTGGCATCATGTATTATGGATTACAGTTATATTGATATATACGGGTGTTAATTGAAATTTAATTTGTTTGTGAAAATCCACTTGTGATTATCCACCATTAGTGGTGAAAACAAATATTATGTGAATTAGAGTTGATTACACTGGAAATAGATGGAATGCTAAGAAGGTTGAAAACCTCTTAGCAAATATTTTGGAAAGAAACTAACACTTAGTGTCGATGATCTGTGATTGTCAAATTGTAATAGCCATTGTAGAAAGAACAATGATGTAAGTGAAAATTGTTTGAGATATGATATGATAAAGCTAGCTTAAGAATCGTGTTGGAGTTATCTCAATCGATTTGGTGAGTTCAATAATAGACCTATCTACCGTTAACAAAACCATGCATGATGAAATAAATCAGTTGAGGGGAATGTGACTAAACAAGACTCGTAATTGACAGTGATGGCAACCCAACCTTTATGATTGGTGCTTCCATGAAGAAGGTTAAGTGGGTAAGAACAAGTCGTTTGTCAGTTATGACTAGCATGAAATAAATTATTGGTCTCTCGTATGGCAATGGGAATGTGCTGAAATGCATTTTGGTAGGTTGAGCAAAGCTCTCAATAATTTTATAATCCTATGGGATAGTGTGATCATTGTAGGTATACTTACATGAAATCACCTCTATAAATGTGGAGTGGGGCAGCTCCTATATGATCATGGCAAAATCTCTAGAGCATTCGTTATGCACCAAGCAAGCACAAGGCTACGTTAATGAGCAAAACCGTTGTCAACAAAAGGAATGTGAGGGTATAATCTGATCATTAATGCCTCTAGTATACACCAAATATTTGTTGGTTCATAGAAGTAGGTTTCATTGACATCTCTGTGTACTACTTGTTATAAGTCTAGGTCTAGCTCATAGTTCTAAGGACCACTAGATACAATGATTATATCCATGGGTGTAACTCAGCTAATGGTGTTTTCTTTGACACATGCAGGGGATTGTTGTAAATATTGCATATGGGTGTGGTAAAGAAAGAGTCTTTCTAATATTATGGAATATCTTTAAATAACGAGATGCATTTTGAAAAGTCAAGTTCTTATAAATTAAGGGATTCGTGTTAGTTCATGAATCAACGTAGTTTATGAATTTAATCGATAGTTATGACTTTCTAATTGAAGAGGTGTAATCTTCAAGAGGTATCACTTCAAAGCATCGATTCATTGTCTATAAATACCCCAATTATGACACCATTTGAAGAAGAAAAATAAAAACTTCGGTAATTTCTTACTGAGTTACTTTATCTTCCATCAATTCTGAGCCCTCTATCCTTATAGGAAGGGTTCAATTAATCCTGGGGATATGCTGCTTTCTATTTACTAAGGAAGTTGCGAAATATCTCTTAAGAATAGTATCCTCGGATGAAACTCGAACCAAATATTTTGTTTTGTTTTGTTTTGTTTTTTTTTTTGCAGATTTTGCCAACAGAAGAAACTCAAATGATTGAGGAAGAGAGATCAAGAGCTCCTAAGAATAGTGTGTTTAACTATTGCATAGGCCTATATTTATACATAACTGCCTTACATCCATATTAATTATTCACAATTATGCATCGAACTTGAAATATTAGTACGAGATACATATAGTGTTCCTATTCTACTTTTGGGAAGTCAAAGGAAAAATATAATATAATATAATATTTAATTTTTTGCCTTTTTTAAAATAAGGCTGAAATAAGGAAAACCCTTGTAACGATAATCCCCATTCTCTTGCTTCCCCATGTATGGCGTACGTCCTCATCATAATGTCTAGTGGTCGAATCCTTAACATTTTCATCTTAATCTATTTAATAAACAAAGGGAAAGTAATTAATAGAATAAAAAAAGATTAACCGTATTGTAAGATAGTTCATGTATGTCTTTTGGTGCAACGTCTGTGAGAAATAAAATCCACAATGTTAGTAATTTATATAAGGATTAAGGAGCAAATTTACCGACGAAATTTTAAGGAAAGAGTGCTTGGCATAATTATGTTTTAAAGGAGGCAAAAATACACATAAGGTTTTAAAAGTAGAGCATCTAGTACAAAACTATTAAATTTGACCTAACGCCGTTAGTGGTTTTCTTCTCTAATAATTTAACGCCGTTAGGTCAAATTTAACAGTTTTATGCTGGATGCTCCACTTTTAAAACCTTATATGTATTTTTGCCTCCTTTAAAACATAATTGTACCAGGCACTCATTCCTTAAAACTTTATTGGTAAATTTGCTCCTTAACCCTTTATATAAATAGTTTAGGTTATGATGCATATTGACAATTATTGTGAATCACCTTCACTGTTAGAGTTTTGTGCCGGATCACCTTCACCGGTGCTGATTTTAGGTTTGTTCTTTCACTTGAAAGGTTGCATCTTTGATCGGCTTCTCAAGCTATATTGTAATGTATTGTGTAGTTTTCATTTTCGAAGGAGTTCATTGGTAAGCTTTTTTTTTACCGTCGGAGTTCATCGGTTGCGCCATTTTTTATATTGTAGTGAAAGGTTGTGTTTAAGTTCTGAGACTTATTTGCTTCTCGTCAAAGTTCATTTGCTTTTCTGTATTTGCCACAAGCTGATACTTGTAGATTCTCAGCAATCTTTCTGAGACATTTTAGAATTTGAAATCATGAACTGATACTTGCAGATTATCTATGGTTCTTCACATGTCTTCACATTTCATTTTTTTCACCATTTGCTTCTATCTTCATCATTTTTTGTTGGGTTTAATCACTTTAATGACTCTATTTTGTACTTCTATTGTTAATTTGTGAAGATAATTTCTAGCTATTGTTGGAATATTTTATTTGTGTTCTGTTATGAGAATTTTGCTCATGGATAATATAAATGCTAAGATTCCAACCCTCACTCCTAATGAGAATGCAACCACTAATGCTGCTAGTGCTACTATAACCCCCATCCGTAATTATATCCGAAATACTCAATTAAAATAAAATAGAGACCAATAGGAAACAAAACTTATTTAAAATCCCATCTTCACAACAGGGTTTTCACAGATAACTTTCGAAATATAATTTACTTGGTCTCATATTCAATTTCAAATACAATTACATTACGCGGAATATCACATTTATAAAAATATCAGAGTGTAC
Source organism: Inga oerstediana (assembly GCA_963210345.1). Taxonomy (NCBI): domain Eukaryota; kingdom Viridiplantae; phylum Streptophyta; class Magnoliopsida; order Fabales; family Fabaceae; genus Inga; species Inga oerstediana. The sequence goes on along the minus strand of OY723401.1, from coordinate 75,631,451 downwards.
AACAATAACTTCCCGGCAACTCCCGGGTTCATACCTTTACATAGAATTCATAGGGCACATTCGCCCTTTTACAATTCCTCAAACGGGGATTACACAAATCTCAACTCCATACATGCATACTTAATACTCATCCAATATACAAATACAATATCCAAATATACATCCCAACTATCATCCGAACATATACAATTATCCCAGCATATAACGATAACCAACTACCAAATACAAATAACCATAAGGGATTCTCGCCGCCCCTAGTCACTTGCTCCTTCCTTGAGCCACTTGACCTGTCTAAAATGTTGGTAGGGGAGGGTGAGATTCTAGAGAATCCCAGTAGGAAACAGATACCAATATGTATGCAAGATAAGTGTTTAATGCATGACATGCTTGCATCACAATAACTCATGTCTACATAATGATATATTCGCATGCTCAATGTTTCAACAACATACTCATGGCCATAGCATAAATAGAAGCAGAGCTTCAATCATTCATATATGTTTCACATAATCAAGCAAAGCAATAACATGCATCAATACACAAACACAAATATCAATACATGCAAGAGAGGTAAGTTCCCTACTCTTTTCTTTCCACGTATGCTCCAGCTCCGTTTACTCGCGAACCAAATGAATACTGAACCCTTTCAAAATCTCAAAATGCTGAAAATGGGGGTTGGCTGCGGCCCAAAAAAATCCAGTTTCTTAGCTAAACTTTCAAAAATCATAACTAATTCAGACAAAATCGAAATAAGGTGATCCCAAAGCCAAATGAAAGCTATTTAAGTCCTCCTTCTAGGAAAAATATTGGCCATTACTAGAAATCACCACAAAAGTCCAGATTTACCAAAAATCTAACGTTGTGCCAAAACAGAGTCCAGTTTGGATACCAAACTTTGGTCAGTTCAAACTCCCAGCTAAAAAAGCGAAATGACACAAAATTTATGTCCATTTTGAAGCTTGACATGTGAAAGTTAAGACTGGAAAGTTTCATATTTTTCGAACATCATTTGCCCTGTCAAAACGTCCACGTCATCTGACTGTCCAGAATAGACTTGCCAAAACAGGGTCCAGTTTGGATGCCAAACTTTGGTCAGTTCAAACTCCCAGCTCACAAAGCGAAATGACACAAACTTTATGTCCATTTTGAAGCTTGAGATGTGAACTTTAAGACTGAAAAGTTTCATAATTTTCCAATATCATTTGCCCATTCAAAACGGCAACACAAACAGACTACCCAGACAGAATTCTCACTAGACAGAATTTTCAGTTTTTCAACCATTGTGTCCAATCCAATTCAAACCAATTCCAATGATTAAATACCACAACATGACACTATTTTCAACACAAAACAACATCCAATTCCACCATTCACATTCCACACGAAAATACCATAAAATCAGGGCAAAATTCACAATTCACAATACTCAACCATAATTCACAAAACTTAGATCAAAAGGCTTCAAATACTCACCTCTTCCTCTTTCCCAAACCAATTTCTTGATTCTTCATCTTTCCAAATTTCCTCAAGCCATCAAACACCTTCAATCAAGAATCTAAAACCATAGAGATAAAGCTCTCATCACTATGAACAACTTTATAGAAGGTGATTAGAGCATTAGAGGACAAGAAGCCAACCAAAATCTCACCTTTTGATTTCTCTTTCTTCCCTTGAGTTAGCGAAAATGGAGAAATAGAGAGAGAGAGTAGAGGATGAAGAAGAGGATCAGCTTTTTTTTTTTTCCATTTGCTTCATGTGTTGGCCGACCAAAATAAAAGAGAGGGAAGAGAAAAGCACTTTGAACATTTGACCAAAATCTAAGAGTCCACAAGGTGCCAAGTGTCACCATCTTGACAAACCTCACATGAGCTCACATAAGCTCACACACATGTGATTCCACCCCTTGATCTCTTGCACAAATCAATCCTAACCATTGATCTTGAAGTTACCAATGAGTTTCCTCTTCGGTAACAGATTAATTAGACGTTGGTAACTTACCGTTTTGCCCCTGATTATGGTAATCTCTCTTGGATCACCACCAAACACTTCATATCTTTCCATATCACCACATTATGCGCCCTCCCTCTATTTTAAGTCAATTTAGAGGTTAATCCATAATTGAACTTAAATACAGGGTTTCGGCGCTGCTCACAGCACATACGAATCACATTCCGGAACTCAAATCACATCAAATTCTCCAAAAGGGTTATTTATCACTAACCACATCCACTTTTGGAGTCATTATCTCTTAATCACAATTTAGGATCTTGCTAAACAGGGGCTTAGCAGTCCACTTATCTCAGGCTTATTCTCTAACCTCAAGTTTCAAAATTCGGGGTATTACAGCTACAACTAATGAATTTGAGTTTCCCTCATTAGTTCATGGACCTAGAAAGCCTGACCCAGCATGGGCATATTTTTCCCTTAATAAAGAGGGGAAAGTAAACATCTATACATGTCTTTATTGTACATCAAGTTATAGAGGAGGCGGAATAAACAGGATAAAGCAGCACCTTGTTGGTGTTACTAGCCAAGTAGCTTCTTGCAAAAAGGTTCCTTATGATGTATGTAATAGGATGCAAGAATATTTAAAGGAAGGTGCAAAGAAAAAAGACTTAGAATGTTTAGGAGGACATTGAAGATATAGAAAGTAACAATTAACCAATTGCTTCAACTCCAGTTACAACAATCCCTGAGAGTAGTGCCAACAAGAGGAGAGTTCCTGGGAGTGTTGAGAATTATTTTGCTCCTAGGACAACTCCTGGTTCACAACCAAGCATGAAAAGTATATTGTCAAATAAAGAAGCTCAATACAAAGCCAAGATGGCTATCGCTGAATGGGCTATTGCTAATTGTGTTCCATTTAATACTTTTGATTACCCTTTGTTTTAGAGAGCTCTTAATACTATTACTTAGATTGGTCCTGGATTTGAAGGTCGTAATGCTTATGATTTTAGAGTTAACTTGTTGAGAGATTGGAAAAAAGAATGCCAACTACTCATTAAGAGTCATCAAGCTAAATGGAGCGAAAGGGGTTGTACACTTATGGCAGATGGTTGGACTGATGTTAGCAATCAAAATTTGATAAATTTCTTAGTCTATTCAGCACATGGTATGGTGTTTGTGAAATTAGTGGATGCTTTGGATTTATTCAAGGATGCAAAAATATTATTCTCATTATTTTGTGATGTGATTGAGTGGGTTGGTCCTAAGAATATTGTTCACGTAGTGGCTGATAATGTATTCAACTATGTAGCATGTGGCAAGTTGATCAAGCAAAGATATAAAACAATTTATTGGTCACCGTGTGCTGCCTACTATTTAAATCTTGTATTGAAAGATATTACAAGCATGCCTCATGTGTTAGATCTTACAACAAAGGCATCTAAGATAACCATATTTGCTTATAGTCATATGGTTTTCTTGTCATGGCTAAGAAAAAGAGAGGGTTAGCAAGAAATTGTGCATCGAGGAGCAATAAGGTTTGCTACTACTTTCATTACTTTGCATAGCATTTATATGTATAAGCATGACTTGCAGGCTTTAATTGTTGACAAACATTTTGTTGAGCATAAATTAGCAAGAAGTGATGCTAGGAAATTGTTTAGTCCTATCATATTGGATAGTCAATTTTGGAATGATTGCTTCTAGGTTGTGAAGATCATGTGTCCTCTCATAAACCTATTTGAGAATTGTTGATTCTGATGAAAAGCCTTCATTGCTTTATATTTATGAAGACAAGCAAAGGGCCAAAAGTGCAATCAAGGAGATGTCTAATAAGAGTAAGGAACAATATAAGTTGTACACAGATATTATTCAAGATTGATGGGATAACCATTTGAAGGGTTACCTTCATGCATCCGCATATTTGTTGAACCCTGCATTCTTATAAAGTCCTGTGTTTGGTCACAAGCATAAGGTAGTGCAAGGTTTGGTTGATGTGTTTGAGTCCTACTTTGGTCCAAGTCATGACTATCTTACAATGATGCAGCAAGTAATTGTTTATCGTGATCGTAAAGATTCATTTAATAAAATTTCATGTGAAAAAGCAGCCTAGAAACTAGACCCATATAAGTAACAAAGTATACATAATTAATTTTAATTGCACTTTTAATTAGTGTAACATGTAATTAACACTCATAACTAAATATTGCAAGTGAGTGGTGGACATTCTATAGGGGTTCAGTTTTAGAATTGCAAAAGATTGCTATGCGCATCCTTAGCGAAATTGCTTCATCTTTTGGATGTGAGAGAAATTGGAGTTCATTTAAGCATATCCTCACCAAAAGAAGAAACAAATTGCAACATGAAAGACTAAATGATTTGGTTTAAACGAATTATAATCTACGATTAAAGAATGGTAAGTTTTGAGTAATGGATGTTTAAATTGAATATGAATTTGATTAAGTTTATGTTTAGGCTTTTTGCAAGTTATATTTGATTACTTTGATATTCTTTGTTATTACAGGAGTATATTCAAGAAGAAGAAGATTGATTATGATCCAATTGACTTTGAATCAATTGACAAAGTGGACTTTTGGGTGGTTGAAGAAGATACAACTCCCGACTTTGATGATGCAAATATAGCAAATCTTGAAAGTGCTGTTGTTGCTAATAATGAAGAAACTGAACAAACATCAACTTTCGCTGGGGGTTTTGAAGGTTTGTATCTCCTATTATGATTTATGATTATATTCTTGTATAAGTAAATACTTATTCATTACCACTTATAGTATTTTTGGTTATATAGGTGATGAAGACATGGATATTCCTCAGCCTGCATCTTTGAATGATGATCATGTTGCAAGTGTTTTTGGTTTCCCTCGTGTAGCTTCACCTCTTAATCCTATAGATTTGAATGCAATCCAACACAATTTCGAGGGCATTAATTAATAGTTTTAGTGCCTATGGATTTCAATGACTATGTTACTAGTCTTTGTTTTGTTTTTTTGTTATGCAAATAGGATTGTGGGATGCTCTTTGTTTAGATTTTTGATTTGCAAGGAGCTTTGAAAGGATTATGAAATATTTTTGTTTTTTTGCATTGGTTGGAGAAAAATTCTTATGTACTTAATGATACTTTTGTAGTTATTAGGTTTAGAATGTTATATTAGATTATTGGTTGTAAAAAAAACCTCTTTTGTAGTTTGTTTAATGGTATGCATGAACATTTAAATTATATATATATATATATATTTTTTTTAATTGACCTCGGTTTGACCCACGGGTTGACCCCGGTCTAAACCACTGACCCTTGACCTAGTGCTTTGGTCCTTTCAGTGTCTGGTCTGGCTTTCAACACCTTGACAACAAGACATGATGCACGCCATTTTTATCCACCTACATTATATTACTTATTTGCAACAGAATTAGTAATATAATTTTTGCCCTAGATTAGCCGCAATATTTGATAGGGAAATTTGTATTGCTAAATCCTTTGCTACAGTTGTGCTTGATTTTATGCCAAGATTCTTTATTTTCAGTGAATACCAATATTTAGGACAAAATATATCAATATCAATATTGACTATAAATATATAAAAAAAATCGCATTATTTATACGTCGTGAACAGTAGGTTACTTACCATACTCTAAATTGTATAAAGAAACATGTCTATATATATATATTGAATCCAAATATACTATTACTGTGCATACAATCGTCTTCTTTTAATTTCCAAGATAATGTGAGATGCAACTTTTAATAGGATATGATTTAGTTTTATATTATATTTTTTTTTTCAAAGTAATTAGTTTAAATTTCTACCTGCAAATTAAGAAAACTTTGCAACTGTCTAGATTATGAGAAAATCTAAATTGTTTTATATTAAATGTCCCAGGGTGAGTGAACTTGCCCCAGTGTGATAATCCGGATAATCTATTCGTATTTAAGTTTAATGATAATGATAACTTTAAATAGTGGAATTATAGCCCTCATCTCTGTACTTTAGTATACGTCAAAAGCTATGAGCCTATAGCCAAGATTTGCATCCTAACTCAATTTTAATACTATCTCCAGTCTTTAAAATAAGATATAATCAATGCATTTAATTACGTCAATTAGAGTAGTAAATCACCACAACTAGAATTTATATTAAGGATCAAAGGTGGTATCCAATAAATTAATGACTCAGATCAAATTAGTAAAATGTGAGGACCAATCAAAGTATTAGAAATCAGTCCAAGCATTTTCTTACTGAAGCCCAACTGGCCAGTGATTAATCAAATTCCAAAAAAGTAGGCATGTGATTAATCAAAGTAGTAAAATGCAAGAACCAATCACTTCTCTTGTGAGGCTTCGTGAAGTGGTACTTATAACAAGGACACAAGTCAGAACTCAGAAACAACAAATCCATGACAAAATTATTCAAAGCTAGAAATAACCCGAATCCCCTTTCAACAAACATAGCACCTCAACAAATGTAGTCCATACATCCAAATGGACTCACAAGAAAGATTCATCTAAGGACACACACACCTAATCTAGAGTTCGACCCACTAGCAATCACATAATCCAATATCTACTTTGTAATAATAATATTCATCTTAAGACTCACAAGAAAGATTCCACTAAGGATGCACATTCCTAAAATTCATGTGAACAATCCAAAGGCAAGATCAAATCATTAAATCGAAACACTCATATTGTACCTTAAATAATCAAGGTCCAATACCCAATTAACGTCAACATGTTCAATTTCACAAGTCACCGTTATATATATATATACATATAATCCGCAAATGATGCTAGTGTTTATACAATGCTCTACACGAGTCCCTACACTTGGAATCATAAACCAAAACACATGGATAAGTTATACAGTCATACTCAAAATAAAACAAGTTTAAGTGTACTAAAGAGAGGAGTCATGCCTTCGGTGTTCTTTGTCTGGGGTTGAACTAGATCAGAGTCAGACCTATGTACGTTTGACGCGGAAACGATGTGAGATAGAGATCTCAATAACCAAGAGTATAATTTAAAAATATCCAAGTTCCAATATAAAATTAGATGCTATTTAGGTCTTAAATGCAAGAGTTTAACAACCATGCAAATGATTAAATATGGCAGCTAAGCAAGTAACCCTACCATGAACAACGTGCTATAAGCTTTATGCCATAGTCCCAATAAAGAGCTTCCTTATTCACTAAACTAGTGAAGGTTTTACATAGAATGATACTCCATTTGGGCTTTTAATAGAAGACCCACTTTGTAGTTTAATTTCATCATTAAAATGAGTTTTATATTAAGGGCAGGAGGTAGAACTAAATTGGTAACAGAAAGATGAGTTGGCAACACTGGTAAAGATCATATGGTTCGAGTCATGTTTTAGCTAGGACACTGCTCTTAATAGATATTTCGCAACCTCTCAATGAATAAGGAAATGACACTCCCCAGGAATAATTAAATGCATCCTCTCAATAAGAACAAAGGGTAACAAAACAGAAAAAGTTTAAAAAATGCTCAGCATCACTGTTATTTTCCTAGGTTTCACGGACTCTGCAGAACTTTTGTGAAATTCTAATCGGTGAAGCACCAGCACTTTCACGTCGCAAACCATAGAAAGTGAAAAAACCTTTAATTCTCAAGGCATCAACCCAAGTGGTACGGTATCCATCACTAAATCTGCAGAAAAAAAAATTGCCATACCAAAGACTTGTTTTTGTCATTGAACCTCCAGGAATTTTCATTCGTTGATGCTGAAGCCACAAGATTTGATCAATGTTCTTGAGGTTATCCTTATGTAAAGGCCAATAAATATGAGGAGAAAGGAAATCAGCAAAAAAAAAAAAAAAAAAAAAAAAAAAACAGAGAGAGAGAGAGAGAGAGAGACGTGGCTAGATTTGATCTCAAGAACATAGGTCAAGTTATTTGGTGAAGACTCTGATAAGTTCTGCGAAGTCAATTTCGACTTGGGTCGAAGGTGTGCGGCTTCCCCTCTTCCAACTGAAGAATTCCCCTCCTCCCATTCCCATGTCAATATGACCTAGAATACCTTGAGCATTTTTAAATCTTAATAAAATAAATAAAATGCCTAAAATTCCATGTCAATGCCAAGTGTTCTCTATTAGTGTGATATGGCATATTGTTCAATAAAAAAATGAGATGGCATATACTGTTAAGTTTAACAACAACTTTACAGATAAGGGAGTTGGTGGCCAAAATATGAAAATTTAAGGTCTTAGATTTAAACTTTTATAGCTCAGGTTATATGCAACACATTCAAAGCTCAAGTGGGTTTGCTAGATTTTAGCTTTATTATATCCTAATTGTAGCATGTAGAATTTTATGCTACCCAAATTCTTTTGTAACAATTGATTATGGGCTATGTACCAACTGTGTGATATTAAATGTTGGGAAAATTAGAACTGAGAAGATAGAGCAGTTGATATTTATTGAGAAGGATTGGAAAAGTTGTAATTATTTAGAAGGATCAACAGCTAAAATATAAATTAAAAAATACTGAATTGCCCTTGACTAAACTTCCAATGTTTTCTTCTTCAATCACTCCCACATTCTATTTTAAAAGTAATTTGAATTTTAGTTTTCACAAAATTACAACTGCCAAAATCATCATTTTATAAACTTTAACTAACTTCTACAAAATCATATCATCAATATATCATTTAATTATTAACATAGATACTTACCCATTTAAATCATTAATTTTTTTCCTCATTATATAATATTATATAAAATAAACTCTAAGTAAAATAGAAAAATTTAGAAGATGTTAAATTTTCTATCTAATATCTTAATCGTTAAAAAAGCTTCATCCCAAAAAACAGAAAAATTATTAATATTGATTATATTAAAATTTTTATTAACATTATTTTTTTGGGTTTACACACGTGTATTCTCTGGACAGGTAATCCTGTATACCATTCATGAATAAAAAATATAATACATTATCTAGACTTTCTTTAAAGTATATTAACATTAGATGGTTTTCTATAAAAAAAGAATTACATGGATTTTTATACAAACGCCTTTGAATGGTTTAAAATTGCATATTTTTTTAAAAAATTTTATATATATATATATATAACCTTTCTTTAAAATTTATAATAAACTATAAAACATTTTGTGTTTTCCTAAAATATAATTTTTATTTTCAATTAAAGTTTGTGTCAATTTTAAAAGTTATAATTTTGACAAAATTGAAAGATGTTTGTGTTATTTTTTTCAATAGATAACTACATAAGTGGTAAAAAAATTAGAGAAATTACGTTTAATATAATATAATGAAATTTAAAAGATTCATGTTAGTTTTAAAAATATAATGTGAGAGAAAATGAGGATGGCTTAATCAAGAGCAATTTAGGGGTTGTTTGATTCTATTCTCTATTTTTTATTCTTAGAAACAATTTTATAGAATAATTTTTGGAAACAAGTTTTAAAAATAAAAAACAAAAAAAATCTGTTTAGATAGTTGTTTTGAAAAATTTGTTTTTGAAATGGTATGACGGTATAGTCGTCAGTGGTAACATGACAGTGGTCATCACTAGTAGTGTTGTGTTGATAGTGGATAAATGGTAGCCTTAAAAAGTAAAAAATAGGAACACAAAAAACAGAAAGCAACTAAAAACTGTCTTTATTTTTTAGGTTTTTAAAAACAGTTTTTTGTTTTTTGTTTTTATTTTTAGAAACAATTTTTTGAAATCAATTTATCAAACATGTTTTATTGTTTTAGAAAACAAAAAAAAAAGTTTTCAAAAACAAAATTAAACAGCCCTTTAGTATTTTTAAATTTTTATTTTAGTAATTGGTCATTCTAAATAATTACAACTTTCACTGTCCTTCCCAATAATTATCATTTACTCTAGAACCTTCATTCTAATTTTCCCTTAAATGTTTAGCAACATTTGTAAAATAATAAAAATATATAGTTCAAGTCGTGCCTTATGACATTTTACTTATGAGCTATTCTGTAATTATTGACAATAGAGGATGCAATACTCCCCAGGACCAAATAAATTCTTCCTGTAAAAACAAGGTGAGTAGAACATCAAAAGATAGTAGAATTTAGCTAGGCGTAACACCAAAGAAGGGAAGAGAGTTGCTCAAAAGCTTAAATTGGGGTGCTATGAACTTCAACCTCATGCCCCTTTTACAGTTCACGGATCAAAATTCAATTGGGAACACTAAAACAATGACAATTAGCTCATTAGTTAATTAATACACATTATAATGATTGTGGACACAATTAAATGGATAGTTTAAATAGCCATTTACTCTCTTAATGATTATTTAAGATGATTAAAGCTGTCGATTACAAACATTGAAGACTCCTAATGGTGATTAAAGTGGTAGATTAATTTACATTAAAAAAAAAAGTGGTAGATTAATTAGAGGGATGCTTGCTATAAAGAGTGTCTAGTACTATGATTAACGTATTACTACAAATAATACATTTAACGTCACTAAATAACGTCCATTTTCAAAAAAGCAGTAGTAAAAAAAAAGAGACGGTGACACTTTTAAAATTTTGACTAACTTTTTAACGACTGTTTTTTAAAAAACAGTCGTTGAAAGTGTTGAAAGCTTACTTTCAACAACTGTTTTTAAAACCAGTAGTTAAAACCTTACCCAGAGCACACTCTCTTCCTTTCAAGTCGTGTCTCCACCCCTTTTATCCTTCGGTCTCTCTCGCGCCTCTGTCTCTGGCCCCTTCTCTAACCCCAGACGGACCTCCTGCATCATCTCCAACCTCCTGCATCGTCTCCACCTATTTTGAAGACCTACCTGCATCATCTCCACTTATTTCTAAGAGGATTTGTTGTTTGTCTTCTTCTCCTGTTCGATTCTCTTCCCCGTGGACTCCGCCTAATCTTCCTTCTGCTCAAATGCTTCTCATCGACCACCTTAGTGCTTTATTTCCTGATATGGACAAGCAGGTGGGTTTTCTCTTTCTTTTTTGCATTTGGTTTTTCCCTTAATGATAAATTTCTTCCAAAAACTTTCGATCATGCTTCCATTTATGGGATTTTTCATCTGATGGATTAGCCTTTCCCGTTATCAGGATTGTTTTAACTGTTTTGGAGTCTTTCGTCATTTTTCTGAAAAATTGAACGAACTGATTGTTTTTTATACTAGCTAGTGGCTCATGCTTTATAGGATGATTTGTTAAAGCTCAACTGCTTAATAAGGGTGGGGAAGCTATGCCTTTAGAATGTGGATCGCATATATCCAAATTCTAAAAAAACTGCCGTTAAAATGCTACTAAGCTTCCAATTAAACAGATGGAGATTTGTTTAGTGAATAAGTAATTGAGATTTGGCTTTTGTCAATTGGAATCCAAAAATGTTTTCTGCATGTGCGGAGAATGGTGCTCGGGAAAGCACAATACTCAAATTTAGTTTATCCTTTTTATGAAACAAATTTAACCCAGTAAAAATGACATTGATTGGAGATTAAATTTTTTAGACCTTAAAGAACATTTCAGAGTTTTCTTTCACTACATATTGCTTATGCTGAAGTCTTTGAGTGATGATGGTCTGGCAGAACAATTGGTTTTTCCAAGATAGAAATTTGACTAATTGGAAAAGGATGCTCTAGACGTTATCTTTTTAACATATATGTGGGCTTTGGTTGCAGGATGAAGTAATGAAGTCACTTGAGTTAGTGACATAATCTATAATTCAATTTATATTGTGGGTATGTAGTGGGTCTAGATACTCTGGGGATTACTTTGTTTGACCCTTTCATCTACCATATACTTTCTGATGGAAGTTCTTTCCAATAATTTTTTTGATATGTTCCACATTGGTATGTGCTTTTCTTTGCATGATGCATTGACCACTTGCATGATGACTGAAATCACTAGAAGGAAACATTCTGGAATTTGGTTTTAGCAAGAGGTTTTGATTGCAATGTAAGTTTATGATTATTATGTTGGTTTGACTTTTATCAATACGGTTTTAGAGGAAAAAAGGAATGAACTTAGACTTATTTCTTTATTATATCCTCCTCAAGTCTTTGTTCACCTCTGGAAGGAATCAATCAGTCTCATTCTTATATATATGGCCAATATTTGAAGCCAATTTTATTTTGAGCCATGCTTTTCTATCCATCACTAGCTTTCAAACACAAGGTCAATTCATTTAGAGCCTTTCTGAGAACAGAGCTTTCAATTTGTTTGTGCCACTCCCTCTTTAACAAGTATAATAAGCATTTGAGTCAGCGCTTCCCAAAATAATGGCAAGAAGAGATATGTAGTTTAACTATCTTTCAAGGGAGGGGAAAGTAACATGGCCATATAATTTTGTTTCTTGTTGATAAATTTGAGTGTTATGGGCTAGCCTACATCTCATAGTTTCAGCTAGAAAGGAAAAAATCCTGAAACTATATCTAATTTTTGTATTTGGAATTTCCAGGGCATTTAGCTAAAGCTGAGGAAGGAAGCAATGCAAATTCTAATGGATTTAGTCATATATTTGCCATCTTGCTTGGTCTCTTTTCAGCAATAACTGGTGGAATTACCTGCTGCCTTATAAGGGCTAGAGCAAAAGCATCCAATGAACCTCTGTAAGTTTCTAGAGTTGTTTCCTGTTAAGTTGGGCATGCTTTGAAGATTAAACTTACAAATATTAAGTCATGCTTCATTATTCATGCTAGTTTTTGTGCTTTCTGGTTATTGAAACTAGATAAACTGTATTCTAGAACTTCAAAAATTCTTCTCCCATTTATAATGTTCTTACCTGATATGCCCTGTGATAGGATATGTACATTTATTTTTGAGGTAAATTAAATATTCTGTCAATTATTGAGGCATAAATTCATCAATAATATTTTTTTTAAAAAAAAGAGTTACAACGACTGTTTTCTAAAAATAGTTGTTGTAAGTGACATACAACGACTGTTTTTAGAAAACAGTCGTTTTAACTCTTTTTTTAAAAAACGAATATGACTGTTTTCTAAAAACAGTCGTTGTAAGTGACATACAACGACTGTTTTTAGAAAATAGTCGTTGTAACTCTTTTTTAAAAAAGGAATGACATACAACGACTGTTTTTATGAAAACAGTCATTGTATGTCTTAACAAACAATGATTATTTTACTTAAAGCAATCGTTGTATGACACTTATAACGACTATTTTAAAACAGTCGTCTATTTTAAAACTTTTGATGACACTCACATATACGTCTCTTTGAAAACGGTAGTTTAAAGGGTATAAAAACGGTCGTTAAAAGTTCCTTCTGTAGTAGTATTAACTCACACTAAATGGAGGGAGAAATTGATGGATTTCAAATGTGTTTTAGGTGGTTTGTTGTGGTGCCAACGATCAAGCTTGCGTACTCCTCCTATTAGCCAATTTGCTAGCCCAAAATTACTTGTTATTACTTAACCCCACAATCATGTGCAATGTGGGACCTTCCTTTGACATACTCACACATATTATTTACAACATTATATTTTTTTGGTAGTGAATTGCGATCATTAAGAATATAAAAATCATTGATAAATACAAAAATATCATCTTTATATTATAACTGCAATGTTTAATGTTGAACTAGAAGAAATTTCGCACAAATGTATCAAATATTGAGGGAATTTACTACAATCACATGTAATCAAAAGAACTACTCTCTCTAAAAATGAATCTTTAATTTCCAATCCAAAATGTTAGAGCTATATAGTTAATTTACTTATAAAAAGTATTTAAATTAATCATTTGTGTCAAATAAAAATTATTTAAATAATTAATAATTATTTATTAATAGGTTAAGGGGCAATTTTGCCCTTGCCGTTATCTCAAATAAGTTTGACTATTAGTTAATTAAATATGTTGAGCTTATAGTTCACATGTCATCTACGTCATTTTTGTTAAGGTGCAAATTTGTATATGACGTTTTAAATTTAACTTTTAAAAAAAAGAAACATAGACTTCTAAAGCAAATTTGCACTTTAACAAAAATGACATGGATGACATATGAACTGTCAGCTCAATATATTTAGTCAATTAACTGTCAAAATTAATTGAGATGATGGTCAGGGCAAAATCGCCTTGATAAGATCATATTTTGATAAACTAATTCCTATCATTTTAAAGATATTTAGTAGGATTATTTGGCATAATTAAGTATCAAAGTGCATATTTGGTGACAAGGGTGTTTTGGGAATTAAATGGGCTAAAATGTTATATTTTGCTGATAATTATGAATCTTAAATAATTCCTATTTATTTTGACATATAATTCTACTTTTGTTTGTTTGTTTGAATAAGTAGGTGAAGATGTGGAGCAACGTGAAACGTCCCTCTGATCCGCACTTCCAGCCATGGAAATTACCATCCGAAAACGAGATTGATAATGAGAACGAGAGATTGGTGGGTGCAGATGGAAGAAGAGAGGGGGACAGAGGAAAATGGTGGATTGGGTGAATGAGGATGAAAGTCGCCGATGGTGATGGAGCCTGGAGCTCGCCGGAGGCGGTGAAGGTGAGAAGATAACGTGGTGGGTGAAAATGAAGTGAGCAACTGGATCGTGTAAAAGTTTCAGAGGCTCTGGTTCTTTTTTTTTTTTTTGCAGCAGCTGTGCTTCTCTCCGTAGACGAAGCTCGATCTTGGGTGAAGAGGGCTATGGTGATGACGGACAACGAGATGGAAGAAGGATGGCAAAGCAGAGGTGACGATCGATCAGAGTGAAAGTGAGGTCGAGCCTGGAGAATGAAGGTGTGGTGACTAACTGACGGTAATGGACGAAGTGATAACGCCGGTGAGTGAAGGCGATGGTGGAGGATGAAGGTCGATTCGACGATTCTCCAGGCTCAAGATTGATGGTGATGGATGATTGTTCGCTGAAGCTCTTCTCCCCTATTCACGGCGCCTTCTCTGGTATCCAAAATCCCGAAACTGACCTAATCCCATTTTCCAAAACGCTGTAGTTTCATTGTGGACCAAACTATCATGTTTTAAATTCGTGGTACTAAACTGTCATTGCTGACATTCAAGCCCCCAACTGCCATTTTCAGTTTAAATCCAATTTTTCAAATACCTACAATTAAAAAAAATTAAACCAACATCAGATATTCTAAAAAATCAATAATTAATTGTAATTAAAATTATTTTTACAATTTTACCCTTTTAGTTCTAATTTAATGTATTTACTCTTATGGTCTGTTTAGTGTGAGGGATTTGGAGGGGAAGGGAGGAGAGGGAAAATTTTTATGAGTTGAATTTTAAAAGATTGAAGAAGTGGGGGTAATAAAATTTTAATAAAAAGAATATATAAGATAAAAGAGTAAGAAAATTAATTAAAAGTTTTTAACCCCACTTCTCTAATTTTTTTAAATTCAACTCAAATAAATTTTCTCTCCGCCCACTTTCCCTCTCCTCCCCTTAGACTAAACAAGCCCTTAATCTCAAATTACCACAAGAAAGATATTTTAAGCTCAATAACTATAACAAATTTTCTAAATAAAGAATGAATATATATCATAAAGATAGGGATTTTTCAGAGGGGTTGAAGTCAGGGAGGACGGAAGGAAGAAGAGGAGAAGAACATCACATGCAAACCATTTCAAAGTTGTACTCTGTCTAGTTCTAAATACAAGACAGAATTGATTTTTTTAGAGAAATTAATGAAGCTAAATAAGTTGCTTAATCATCTTATATGTTATATATATTTAGATTATATATCATTTTATTAGTCAAACTAATTAGTTTAGAGAAAAAATATAAATATAAATACTCTAAAGTAATTTAATTAGCTTCCTTAATCTCTATAAAAAAGTCAACTTTGTCTTATATTTAGGACCAGAGAGGGGAGTATATAGAAAGGATATAAAATAGAATCTAGGTAGATGATATATCATATTGCATGCAAGGAAATGTTACTGCATATTAAGTTGGCTTGGGGGCATGCTTTTTGAAAATCTGAAAATTTTCCAGATTGTAAATGAGCTTATACGAAGCCTGATGAAAGGTGAGAGATTGCCTACAGGTTATAAATAAGAGATATGCGTCTATATGTGTATGAATGATGCTGAAAGGTTGATTACCAAGAACTTTTGGAGCTGAAATGGATAAGAGGCTCACTGTTTGACGCTCCTAAGTGCATAGATAGTAAAATCATGATTATAAATTCTAAATTGATGATTTAAATCTTAATTGAAGTTAGAAATTCCAGAGTGCTAACATGGTATTAGCTAAATAGGTTAAGAAGCCAATGATGCTCAATAGTTAATAATTATGTATTAAGCGATACTTCTTGAAAGTTAAATTGTTTTAATGTTTTATCACGTGCTAAAATCTTAGGCAAGTAAAGAATAAATTGTACTAAGCACCTATATAATTCAATGTAAGGGAAAGATAGAAAGGAGTGATGAAATCAAGCTCAACGCTTTTCCTTGTTTATTCAGCCACTGAAGATTATATTGGAAGAATTAAATTGTGTTGGGTTTAAGCTTTTAATGTGTCAATGAGAATATTACAATAAATCTGGCAAATTCCAGAATTTGTTCAATATGTTAGAAGAATATAGCATGCGAAAATAAGATAATGGTGGTGTCACGTGTGAATTCTATTTATATAGATGATGTGGTATGAAGATGAATACTGGTCAGGTTTTCGGAAACTGAAATTTAAGAGAATGACCACTGATTTGAGATAGTGTAATATGGAATAAGTGACTTAAAGTTATAAACGGCACTTGAGATATGTGTTAAAGACTCTTGATTTATTATTTGAACAATGAAGTTGAGCTCACTACTACTACTAAAAAAAAAATTGTGTCCGTTAGTAAGCATGAAGTTGAACGACGTAAAAAGTACTTTCCACATATCATGTTGGAAAATAGCCTAGTCCACCCTTGGTGGATTGGGCCCAAGCCCAATAAGATTGGGGTCAAAGTATAAATAACATAAATGCTTGGGTGGATATATGTAATATTATCCAAAATGTTATGAGTCATGTTTTTTGTCTGATGCAATATGACTCTTCAAGTGGCATTGTTTCACTGAAACAACATATCTCTCAATCGAAAGGATATCTTGTCTCTCTGATGGAAGGACATGTTAGTAGAAGAGGAAGGGGTGCATAGAACCCTATAAATAGGCGTAAAGGGATTCAGTTGCAATATACTTGAATTAACATACAAAAACTCTGTCACTGTGAATTCCTATTCCCTCTACTATATTTCTCTTTTCTTCTTCCGTTCGTGGTGTATTTGCTGTGCGTCATAATCACTTCCGCTACTGTGATACGATTAGCGTGGGTATAAGAGAGAAACGGTCGCACTCCAGGTACGCCCAATTATTCTTACATGGTATCAGAGCCAGGTTTAACCTGTATGAGATTGTAATCCTCATATTATGATAATATGATGTGTATGTTATTATTTTCAAAGATCTATATGATATTTTCTATAGTAACATATATATGCGTGCGGAACTTATTGATATTTGTTCTTGAGATTCACATGATAATATATGTATAATGCTTCTACTGTGTTTCTGAGTTTGAGAGTATGTTTTTCATATAGGCATAAAGATATAGCATATGTAAATTTAGAATCATAAAATAAAAGAACTTAGAGAGAGAAAGCATGAAAAACGAAATTGTTTTTGGTATTGGGTCATTTTAAAATCAGAGAATTAGGATTTAAAATTAGTCCCATTGCGTAGAGCTCGAAAAAACGATTGAAAACGACCCCAAGAACACCCAAAACGGACGTCAGACGAAGGAGATACGGAGGAGAGAAGTTTCCGGGTCGCCGGACCCAACCCACGACTGGAACCGGGTTCGGGTCGACCCGGTTGGAGGTTGAAGACAACCTCCGGCCTCCAAAAACGACGTCGTTTTGGCGTTAAAAAAAAAAGTTTTTTTTTTTGTTTAAAAGGCGTCTGGGCAAGGGAATTTTTTAAAAAAAATCTGTCTAGGCCCAAACCTTCAGGCCCAAGTGTGAGGCCCGAACCCAAAAAAAAAAAAAATTTGTTTAAGGGTGACTGGGCCGACAATTTTTTTTAAAAAAGTAGGCCCAATATTAAGGTCCAATACGTAAGGGCAGAAAAAAAAACGAATTAAGTCCAGGGCCAACAAGTGAAACCCAAACTTCTGAACCAGAATTCAAAAAAAAAAAAAAAAAATTTTTGCAGAAAAGCCACGTGGCGCGTGAGGCCACGTGGCACATTAATTTGACACGTGGGAGACATCATCCGACAGTCCTCGGCGCGTGGAAGTGGATGAGCCGGCGCGTGTCGCCGGTTTGTGGCCCGAAGGTGGCGCGTGATGTACACGCGCCACTGTGTGCGTGTGTACTTTCTGTTTTTTTTTTATTTTTTGGTTATTTCTGACTTCTTTGGGCGCGTGGGGGCGCGTGCATGAGCCGAATGGGACCCGATTTGCTTCTAAAAATCCCTAAATTCATGATGTTTAATATGATATGCTATTTGAATAGTTTTGACACTTATTAATGTATGTTTATGATATTCTGAGTGCGTTTATGAATGTTTTAAATCATTTTAAAACTTCTAAAATTCATTTGTTGAATTCTAAATTTTTTTTTGTTATATTTAAATGTGTTATGAACATGTTTTCAAATATTACAGAGTGAATATTGTCTTATTTATATTATAATGAAGCATGATTTGGTTGATAATTCATTATATTATTATATGTTTTTGTTAAGTGGGAGCTTTTAGGAGTTGTTAATCCTAAAAGTTAAAGTTGTTAAAGTACATATATATAATTCTTGACAGAATTTTAGTGATGTTGCTAATATTTATGTGATGGGAGATATAAACGTATACTCCTGATCATGAATTTAATAGTATTACTATTTTTTCTGGTTAAGAATAATATAAGTACATGACATTGTATACTGTGTTGTGCTATATATTGTCGATGATATGTTCAATAGTTTAATTCTTTTAGATAGACATATTGAATGTGGAATGAATTTGTCTCCAGAATTGAAAATGGCAACTAAGAACATCATCGCTGAGTTAAATAAAGGGGACAAACTAAATGGTGACAATTGGGATATCTGGCACCGAAAAGTCCAATATATTTTGGAGGAACAAGAGGCAATGGAGCCTCTAACAACAGTTGTAGCACAGCCTGCTGCTGGGAATACGGCCCAACACAGGAGAGACCAAGAGGTCTATGAGGCTTGGAAAAAGAAAAATAGCATTGCAAGAATTACATTGCTGAGTACAATGGCAGATGACCTCATGTGTGAATATGAGAAAAATGAAACAGCGCAAGCCATATGGGCAGCGTTGAAAGACAGGTTTGGTGGTACATCCACCTCTAAGCTTAGACGATTAACTATTAAGTTTGATACGTATAAGCTTAGGCCAAATACTTCCATGAAACAACATCTAAGAGAGATGGCAAATATGATTAGAGAATTGAAGGAAGCTGGGCATACTGTGTCTGATGAACAACAAGTTCAGGCAGTGATAAGATCATTGCCATCTAGTTGGGAGCACATGAAGGTTAATCTAACCCATAATGAAGGCATTAAAAATTTTAATGATGTGGCTAAACACTTGGAACTTGAGGACGAGCGCTTGGAGGCATACAAGTCCTCTGGCCATGCCTACTACACAGAGGGTGTAGGTCCTTCTAATACAAAACCTGATTCCAAGAAGGGGAATAAATTCCAAAAGAATGGAAAGAAGGACAAGAATAAATTTGTAAAAGGCAAAAAGGAATTCAAGAAGAAAGGAAAAAAGGGCGGGAAGAAGAATAAAAATGACTTAAAGAAGGTCAAATGCTTTGCCTGCCAAAAGATGGGTCATTTCGCACGGGATTGTACTGAGCGAAATGAGAGTGAAAAGGTACTAGTGGATTATGTAAATTCACATGTTTCCTATGTTTCTAGCACTATTTTCCTAACAGAGAATATCTGTTCTTCTTGGATTTTGGACTCAGGTTCAACAGACCACGTGACGAGGGATCGAGGATCCTATGTAGAATACCGTCGGCTGCCTGACAAATGTAAGTGGCTTTATGTAGGCAACAATGCAAAGATTGAAGTTAAAGGCATTGGAACTTGCAAATTAACTTTGCGTAGTGGAAAGCCTTTGATCCTACATGATGTGCTTCATGCTCCTGACATCTGACGGAATTTAGTTTCTGTAAAATGTCTTGTAAACTATGGGTTTAATGTAAACTTTCATGATAAAGTTGCAGACATATTTTATAATTTTGTATTTTATGGTCTAGCTTTCCTTTCAAAGAAGTTCTTTGTAATGGATATTATTGATGATTATAATATACATGATTGCTTTGCTACTTCTTCTGATTCAACTGTTGATATGGCTATTTGGCATGCTAGATTAGGGCATATTAATCAAAATAAAATCATTAAACTAGCAAAAGAAGGTTTGCTAGGATCCATATCCAATATGGAAATGTCCTTGTGTGAAAGTTGTCTAGCAGGTAAGGCAACTAGAAAACCTTTTGGTAAGGGAACAAGATCAGAACAACCATTGCAAATAATTCATTCTGATATTTGCGGTCCTATGAGTGTGAGGGCAAGGCATGGAGCTTGGTATTTTATCACTTTTATTGATGACTATTCACGATACGGTCATGTCTATTTGATCACACATAAGTCTGAGGCTCTTGAGTGCTTTAGACAATACGTAAATGAAGTTAAAAATCAAATGGACAATAAAGTTAAAGTATTACGTACTGATCGAGGACGTGAATATTTGTCTGATCAATTTAAAGATCTCTGTGAAGAAAAAGGGATAATTAGGCAGCTAACCATCCCTGGCACTCCCCAACAGAACGGAGTTGCTGAAAGAAGAAATAGAACGCTTCTAGACATGGTTAGGTCAATGATGGCACAAGCAAATCTACCAATTTCATATTGGGGTGATGCTTTAATGACTGCTACCTTCGTACTTAATCGTGTGCCCTCAAAATCAGTTACTTCAACACCTTATGAGTTATGGACAAAACGCAAGCCGGATCTTAGTATCCTTAGACCATGGGGGTTAGCTGCATACATTCATGATAATTCTCATAAGTATGGCAAGTTAGGTCCTAGAGGAAAGAAATGTATCTTTATAAGGTACTCTGAACAATCCAAAGGATATGTCTTCATAGGTGAAAATGAAGATGGAACGGTAACTGAAATTGAATCTAGAGATGTTACATTTCTAGAAAATGAATTCCCTAAAAGGGGAGACATTGACCGCACTGTATCTTTTTATGAGACACAGGAACAAACTAGTATAGAACCTGTTGGTATGCTTGAATCATCCCAAAATGTCGATCTAAGTGGGAGCTTAGAAAGGTCAACACAAAGACCTAGACAAAAGAAAAGACAAAGGCAAGAAGCTCCTACAAGAAAGAGTAATAGGGAAAGTATCCCTAAAAGACGCTTCCAAATAGAAAGTGAAGCACTTATTGTTACTCCTGATGGGAATGATGAACCACGTTCGGTACTAGAGGCCTTATCCAGTCCTGCTAAAGATGAATGGAAAAAGGCAATGGATAAAGAAATGAACTCAATGAGAAAGAATAAAGTTTGGGAATTGGTTGACCTACCAAAAGGGCGAAAAGCCATTGGGAACAAGTGGGTTCTCAAAATTAAAAGAAAGGTGGATGGGTCAATTGATAAGTATAAGGCACGATTAGTTGCAAAGGGGTATACACAGCAAGAAGGTATAGATTATGAAGATACCTTCTCACCCGTGGTACGATTTAATTCTATAAGAATTATTCTAGCAATAGTAAACAGTTTGGACTTAGAATTACATCAAATGGATGTTAAAACTGCATTTCTAAATGGTGATCTGGATGAAGAAATCTATATGGAACAACCATTAGGTTTCATTGAAAAAGGAAAAGAGAATAAAGTTTGTAAACTTAAAAGGTCTATTTATGGACTCAAGCAATCATCCAGACAGTGGTATTTGAGGTTTCATAAAGCAATAACCTCTTATGATTTCCAAATGATTGAAGAGGACCACTGTGTCTACATCAAACGGTTTGAGGGTAATTTTGTTATATTATCCTTATATGTAGATGATATACTATTGGCTGGAAATAATCTGAATTCGATTATAGCTATTAAAGAATGGCTTTCATCGAATTTTGAAATGAAAGACATGGGTGAAGCAGAGTATATACTTGGAGTTAAGATCCAAAGAGATCGTTCAAAAAGAATCCTATATCTTTCACAAGAAAATTACATTAAAAAGATTCTCGAACGATTCAACATGAGCAACTGCAATTCCCTGGATACCCCAGTGGCTTCTGGTGTAACCTTAAGCAATAAGATGTGTCCCAAAACTGAGTCTGATCAAAAGAAAATGATGAAAGTTCCCTATGCTAGTGCTGTTGGTAGTTTAATGTACGCAATGATGTGTACAAGGCCAGATATCTGCTTTGCGGTAGGATTTGTAAGTAGGTTCCAATCCAACCCAGGTGAGCGTCACTGGAAAGCAGTAAAAAGGATCATGAGATACTTAAAAGGCACCTCTGACTATGCACTATGCTACGAAGGAAGCGATCTACGCCTGGTTGGATATTCTGATGCTGATTTAGGCGGAGATGAGGAAGAGCGAAGATCGACCTCAGGTTATACTTTCTTACTGAATAATGGCGCCATATGTTGGAGTAGCAAGAAGCAAACATGTATTGCTTTACATTCTATGGAAGCCGAGTTCGTAGCATGCACTGCAGCTGCACAAGAGGCATTATGGTTGAAGAGGTTCATTGAACATCTTGGATTTGGCAATGAGAGTACCAATCCAGTATTAATGCATTGTGATAACACTGCAGCCATAGCCTATACTAAAGATCCTAAGTATCATAGTAAGACCAAGCATATAGACATTAAGTACAATTTTGTAAGAGATTATATAGCACAGAAAATTATTGCTGTACAACATATTTCGACCAAGAGTATGGTCGCTGATCCCCTGACCAAACCAATTGCCAAGGAAACATTTGAAAAACATGTAAGGGCACTTGGTGTACGTAAAATGTAAAAATTTCAGACTTTATTACATTTATGATTAATTGAAATACTTATCATTATTAGTATAAATGTCTGTGTGAAAGTATACAATGTCTAGTATGTCGTACAGGCTTGTGAGGTTGTCTCTCTCACACGAGCAACCGCCTTTGACACTCAGGAGGGGTGTGCAAAGATGAGACAATTGTGTTCACCGGTAAAGCTGCTAGAATGCTGATATGGTAGAGAAGAAACACAAACTATATGTCGCCTTGACAACAGTGTAGCGTGTCAAGATGAGATCCATAAACATGAACATTAGTATGGATCGAATCATGGATATCCACTTCCATGATGCCTGTAGCCAGATAACAAATTCTTCAATATTGACGTCTGAGTAGAAAGGAAGAATTTGGGTTTAGATGCTGGGAGTGTCTAGACTTAAATCTGTACAGTGTTAATAACAAAATGAAAAATGACGTGCGCTCTTATGGTGTGAGAGTAACACTGTAGCATGTGATTCGTACCACATGTGCTAAAGAACCGCAAAAGGGAAGCAAGTAAGACGATCCCTGCTTAATAGTTGTGTGAGTCCCAGGAAGTTTTTAATCCTTCCAATAATTTCCTTTGACTTTGACAATATCACAGAGGTGTGCTTCAGCGTCTGCTACTTTAGCATATGTCCTACGATCATGATAGATGCGATCTATGGTATTATGTTAGGAAAGCGGCTGATGTATATTGAAGTGATATCTGAGCGAAAGGAAGATTACTTGAAATATACACAAATATGCTAGTGTCTGAGACATGTCCTTTTATGGTATTATTTTTGATAATTTCATAAATGTGGATACTATGTATACTAGAAAGGCAATCTGAGTTTTATACTGACTCAAAAGGGATTAGATTAGCTATGTGAAAGTGTATATAAGTGAATCTAGGATATTTAAGGCACAATATTAAAATCAAGCTACACAATGAAGGTTGCTTTGTGCTGGTCTCTGTAAAAGAGATTTCTAGTACATATACCTATATGCAGATGTCATGCCTACGCGGTCACGGCAAAGCACCTAGTATGAAAGAAGAAAGAAAAAGAGACATATCTAATCCACCAAGTGTGAGTGGGAGATGTTGGAAAATAGCCTAGTCCACCCTTGGTGGATTGGGCCCAAGCCCAATAAGATTGGGGTCAAAGTATAAATAACATAAATGCTTGGGTGGATATATGTAATATTATCCAAAATGTTATGAGTCATGTTTTTTGTCTGATGCAATATGACTCTTCAAGTGGCATTGTTTCACTGAAACAACATATCTCTCAATCGAAAGGATATCTTGTCTCTCTGATGGAAGGACATGTTAGTAGAAGAGGAAGGGGTGCATAGAACCCTATAAATAGGTGTAAAGGGATTCAGTTGCAATATACTTGAATTAACATATAGAAACTCTATCACTGTGAATTCCTATTCCCTCTACTATATTTCTCTTTTCTTCTTCCGTTCGTGGTGTATTTGCTGTGCGTCATAATCGCTTCCGCTACTGTGATACGATTAGCGTGGGTATAAGAGAGAAACGGTCGCACTCCAGGTACGCCCAATTATTCTTACAGTTTTTTAAAAAATAAACAAGAAAATTCTTTGAAAAAAAAGGCGGTGGGCTTTTTTTGGATTTGAATATAAATACCAGAAATGCATCCTTTTTAAATTAAGTAATTCACATAAAAGAAATTTATAACAGCAGGAATTCTCATCTTAACAAAAACTATTACTGTCTTGTTATGAGAAAATCTAGTGGCACACAAGATTTCAAACCAAATTAACTTAAGTGCCTATTTGGGTTAACGGTAAAAGCTGCTTTTCTAACGTGATTTATGGTATATGCGGTAAGTATGTAAGAGGAGTTTTGTCTCGACTCACGGGAACATATTTTTTCGAAGCCAACTCAAACAGGCTCTAAGTTTGGACAAGTTATGCCTCTCAAATTTGAGAATGAAACTCAATAACACAATAAACTGTTAATTGTATTTTTTTAAAAAAAATTAATTCCATTCGATGTTGAATAACAGAAATCATTCATCGTTAACTACAATGTTAAAAACAACTAACAATGTCTTTTATAGGTAATGTATGAAACCTAGAGGACTTAAAGGTGCTAAAATGTAATTATTTCTCACTTAGAAGTGAAAGAGCCGAAGCTAGCCACATAATGAAGTGAACAATAACAAAGAACTTACAACCATGCAAATGCTTACATGGCAGCGAAGCAAAGTAACCCTACCATGAACCTCACACCAGCCTTTATTCAATAGTACTAGTAAAGAGCTTCCTCTGTCAGTAAATTATTGAAGGTTTTTACTTAGAATGATATTCCACTTGGTTCTTAATATAAGACCCACTTAGTAGTTTAATTTCTTCATTAAAATGGGTGTTATGTTAAGGACCAAATATAGGATAAAATTGGCAATGGAAAGATAACTTTGCAACACTAGTGAAGAACATATGGTTTGACTCTGTGTTTTAAAACACTATTATTAAGAGATATTTCACAACCCTTCAGTGAATGAGGAGCCCGCACTCCCAGGATCAATTAAATGAAAAAAAAAACATCTTGCAAACAATCACTTAGTAGCTTTCCCCTCACTTGCATTGTTTTGGCCATGAAGGAAGCTCTGAACAATCTCCTTGCTCGGCTTAAAAACCATATCTTCCCACAAACCCTTATACGCACCTCCATTCAAAATAGCCTCAAATACCTTAGTAGCACCAATATGATTCAATCTCCAACCAAGCTCATCATTGAGGCGATGTATCTTTGAAAGTTGCCCTTGAGCCAGCGTACAAGTGTTGTCTTTCATTCTCTTAATAGCATCTTTGAGCAGCTCTTGCTTGTGATCATTGTCGACATTAACATCGTTCTCAACTTTAAAATGCCCGTCTAGTTCAGGAGCACCAATGGCTCTTCTGATTCCAGCAGAATAATCAGCCCCAGGCAGGTAGAACTCTCTTGTCTCATCCACAAAGCCCGATTCCAGCATTTCATCAACCCTTTTGTCCAGATAGCGAAAGAAGACATCAAGAGACACGTCGAGCTAGAGGAAGCAACAATCATATTTGGAACAGAAGTCCAAGGTGGGATGTTCCGTGAGGAATTCGAGGTACGTATTTGAGCCTCTGACAATTATGGGGAGGTTTCCTTGTTGGGTGATATAATCGATGGCAGCAATCACTTCATCGTAGTGAAGTCGAACTTAGGATCTTTGATGATTCCAAGGAGGTGGTGGGGGATTCCTTGTCGCTCAGATTCTGGGATCTTGTTCGCGATGATGTCCAAACCTTTGTACAGTTGGATCTTTTGTGTTAATGATCTCAGAACGGAAATGTGCGTCCGGGTCGATCAAAAGCTTGGTTTTGCCCGAGCCTATTGATCCCATGATCAACACAACCTTCTTATTGTTGTTGCAAGCAGCCATTTGATAATATTAACCTTGAAAAACAATTTAACAACATAATTGAAGTTGATTTAATATAATATATGGTATATACTACAATACATATAATGAAAATATAATGTTATTAGTTAAAACAAGATCTTGAACCTTATAGAATAAAATTTATGTATTATTTATATTTGCATTAGAATCGGGGACAATTATGTAATTGTAGGATAGTTAGTAGTTTAGTCCCAGCTTGGGACTTACTACCTATAAATATATGTGTGTGAAGGCAGGTTATATTGTAAGAACAGTATTTATTCTATGGAATGATAATATGTATTATTCATTGTAATCTTTGGGCCTGTGTATTTTCATCATGGCATTAGAGCCCATGGTTCTTGTTGACCCGATTCGTCTATCATGATTACCTGATTAAGTTGTATGTTTCTCGCCTTACTTGTGCGACAGTGTCTTAATTTCATGATGGTATTAAGGTAAAGATAATTGATGGGGATCTAAATGTGATTTTTGCCCCAACTTCAGTCTTATCCACCAGAAGGTTCTTTTTCCCTCCAATCTTTCTCTTCAATAACGGAGATCGGCGTCTTTTGTTTTCTCGCTGAAGATCGACGTTCCTGGTTGTCAATCTCATTTCCTCACCGAAGATAGGCGTTTCTTGGTTTTCTCGGTGAAGATCGGTGCTCCGATTCTCTTGTCTCCGATCAGTGTTCTGGTTCTCACCGAAGATCGTCGTTCTTGTTCCTGTCTCTCTGGTCAGTGTTGTGGTTCTCGCCAAAGATTAGTGTTCTTGTTCCCTTCTTTCCGATCTGTGTTCTGGTTATCTCATTAAAGAATCAAGGTTCTTGTTCCTTACTCCTCCATCGGTCTTCTGGTTCTTTAGGTATCGTGCTATCAGCGTATTTGTTTTGTGTCATCTATTGTCAGCTTTTCCTACGATCCTTGCCAACTTTACCAAAGAAGTCATTTCTCGTTTAAAAAAACAAATGACTAGAGATTTCCGGTAATCTCTATATTTCGTTTACTTTGTTCTTGCTTAGTCATATGCTCTTACTAAGTCAACTAGTGTCTTTCGCTGCTCTTGCTGTTCTTGCATTGCTTCTCCACGATTTTGGTTATGGCAGAAACACCCAGTCAAAGTTTAGATTTCCAACATCCTTTGTACCTGCATCCTAGTGACACTTGTGGATACGCTAGTATCCTAGCCATTAGTCGGCTCTGAGAATTATTCTCTATGAAGTAGAGCCATGAGGATGGCACTCCATGCCAAGAACAAATTGGGTTTTTTAAACAAGTCTTGCAAGCATGAGGATCAGAAATCTCATCTCCAAAGTCAATGGGATCAGTGCAACATTGTTGTTCTATCTTGGTTGATTAACTCAGTTGACAAGAAAATTGCCACTGGCCTAGTATTTTCTTAGAATGCACTTCTTGTCTAGCTTGATCTTAAAGAGAGGTTTGATGTAGTGGAAGGTGCAAAAGCTTTCTCCCTGTATCGATCAATCAACTCACTCACACAAGGTACTCTCAGTGTATTTGGTCACTACACAAAGCTTAAAGAGCTTTAGGATGAACATGTAGCTTTAGTCCCTATTCCTAAATGCCAGTGTGGTTCTTCAAAGGATTATGCTAAGATTGTTCAAGAATAGAGATTATTTCAATTCCTTATGGGCTTCAATGAAGGGTTTCATCAAGTTCGTAGTCAAATCCTACTCATGAACCCACGACCACAAGGTTAAGAGCCTTCTAGTGAACGGATTGCAGATTTGCTCACTAAAGCTTTAGGTGCTCCACAACATGAATATCTCCTTTGCAAGTTGGGAACATGTGAATATAGGGTTCCCAACTTGAGGGGGAGTGTAGAATAAAATTATGTATTATATATTTATATTTGTATTAGAATCAGGGACAATTATGTAATTGTAGGCTAGTTAGTTGTTGAGTCCCATCTTGGGACTTGCTGCCTATAAGTATACGTGTGTGAAGGCAGGTTCTATTGCAAGAACATGATTTATTCTATGGAATGATAATGTGTATTATTCATTGTAATCTTTGGGCCTGTGTATTTTCATCAATCCCCTTGTGAGTTTGGTAGACTTCATGGTAGAAAATATTTTTGTTCAAGTGAAATAAAAAGTTAAGATATGAAAGAGTTAGACATGACGAACAAGACGAAGCACTTGGAAGACTTCAGATAAAATGCTCAGATGATTGAGGAAAAGGGATTAAAGAGCTCCTCATTGTGTGTTTAACTATTCCATAGGCCTCTATTTATACATGAACTGCCTTACCTCCAATTAATTATTTACGATTATGCATTGAACTCAAAATATTAGCATGAGAGACATACAGTGTTCCTATTCTACTTTTGATAAGCAAAAGGAAAAATATATTATAATATTTAAATTTTTTGCCGTTTTGAAAATAAGGCTGAAATAAGGAAAATCCTTGTAACAACCCCCATTACCAGACCGTACGTCCTCATCGTATTGTCTAGTGGTCGCGTCCATAACAATATCCTCTTGATCTATTTAATAAACAAAAGGAAAGTAATTAATAGAAAATAAAAGATATTAAATGCAGTATAAAATAAAACAAGCACGTCTTCTGGTACAATTGTACAATGTCTGAGAAAATAAAATCCACATATTAGTAACATATATATAAATAGTTGGATTCTTTCATAATTTTGTGCATTGATTCTTCAACGATTGATTATTGCGTAACATATATTAAAGAAAAATTTGCAACCAAAAATGTGATTGGTGATATGTATCATAAGTAATAGGTTATAGAAATAAACTACATAGATCTCTCTCTTCTCTCTCTCCATTTACTTTCCATTTAATGACTCCGTCATTAGATTAAGTTTTAATAGTTGATTTTTATTCTCTTTATCATTGTAGACTTTTATTATATTTAATGTTATAATAATATTTGTGTATAGTATTAAATCTCAATCATTAAAACTTGATTTAACGATAGAGACATTGAATGGAGAGGAAATGGAGAGAGAGATCATTGAAGATATTCCTCTCCTAATGTAATGTCCTAAAAATTTGAAAATAAACATACAAGACATATTTGAGGCCTAAGGGTGTTATCTAAAAATTTTAAAGCCTCAAAAATAAATTATTTAATAAAAAGCTTATTTCAAGCTAGTATTTCAAGAAAATGTAGTATGGGACCATTATTAAAAATATTTAGAGACCCAGAAAAATTAAGAAGAACTAATAGACAGTTATGTTAGGAATGAAGGAATTTATAGAGAAGTCCCTTTCCCAAAAGGAGTTATAGATTAATTGTAAGGATATTTTATGGAATTAATGACCTATTTTCTCGAAATAATTAAAAAAATAGTTCGCTAGGAGTTATTGTTTGGCTTAAATATTTTAAAGAAATTACGTTATAGCTTAAAGAAGTTAATTAAGAAAGAAAATCCTCATAAAATATTAAGGATTAATTGTTGGGTTTTATTCAGTAATTTAACAATGATAAAGAAGGGGTAAATTACTAATTTTATTACAAAAAACTCAAAAATGAGAATTGGCTCACGATTAAGTCCCAAACGTAAAGCCCAAAAGCGTGCTTGGTTTGATCAAGGTGATGGATTCAGCTGCTAATAGATTTTGGTCCGATGAATACCAAGAGTTAAAGCTTATGAGATAAACCTTCATTTGGACCAAGTAATAAAATAATATATTTTTACAAGTTAAACACCTAGCAGCTCTCAACTCCTTGTTTACTATTCTGAAACAGAAAAGAGAGAGAGGGTTGGAGACAAACAGGACGAAAGGTAGGAGAAGAACCTCACATGCAAACCGATTAAAGGCTAAGGTAAGTCCTTTAAACACTCGCTGAAAAGTTGGACTTTGTCTTATGCTTTGGGGTCCTCTTCAAAAAGTGAACAAAGGATTGCAATATAGTGCAAACTCATATCGTCTCTTGAGGAGCCTTCTATTGGATCTTAAGCTAATATAAATGTCACGAAATGTAATATAAACGATGGAAAAAAGGAGTGATTTTCTTTTGAAACTATAGCTGTATTGCAATGAAAATAAATGTCTAAATTACAATATTTTTGGATATAAAATGGATAGGTGAATGGAAATAGATGAAGTGAATTTCTTGACAATGGCTTGCAATGACAATCATAGTTCAACAAATGATAATAGGAGTTCAATTTGTTAGTTTGGTCAAAAATGCCTAAAAAACTTTGAGCTAGTGTGAGTTTAACCATTTTAACCGAAACTCAATATAAAACACTATCAATTGCAATCAAAGTTTCTCAAAATATCAAATTTCAAATACTATTGAGTCTAGTGCATATTAATTAATGAATATTTCTAGAGCCTAGAAAATAATCACTTCTTAGTACATTATTAAAAGCCACTTTGAATGCATTATGAAATCAATAAGCTTCCTAAAATACCATATCTCATCAACCGATAAGTTTAGTATCAAAAGAGAGAAACCTCTACTATATCGCCTGAAATTTGGAAAACAAGGAGCCGCCACCAAAATTTTGAAAAAAGATAATTTTGGAAACTTTTTTTAAAACTGGATACCGGTCTATAAAAACTATTTAGGGTTTGGGAGTCGATTGTGTATGGGGAAGGTGTTAGGCACCCCACAACACCCATTCATACGAATGGTTACCCTAAGTTAATTATTTAAAAATATTATGGCCTTTAGTTTTATTATAATTACCCAAATAAAAAAGAATATTTACAAAAATAAATGAAATGAAAACTAAAGAAAAAATGAACATTTATTTACAACAAGAAAATAAGAAAAAAAATATTTTTATTTACAAAGTTGGACTTGACCTAGGATAAAAACCTAGGGCCTACGTACCCTTTAGAGGGATCAAAGCCCATATAGTTCAGGGGTAGAAATACGTGTCACTTTGTTGGTGTTTTTTTAGAAAAAATGTTTATTTAATTTATTTGAGAAAGTGATTTTTGTTTGGTTTGTATTTTTTATTTATTAAAGCAATTTCTTTATTTTTTTCATGAAAGAGAGTTTTTCCATTTTATTTTCATTTATAAAAATGTGTTAAAATATTTTTTTTCTTTTTTTTTTGAAAGAGGATTGATTGAACCATATTTTTATATGAATTTTCCATGATTCATTTGGGATTTTAATGTATTTTCTGGGATATTATCGCATTATTAAGCACTAATTTTAGTTAGGGACAATTGTTTTGAATTAATTGGAATTAGGGGCAAAATGATCATAATTTATACAATTGTCCCTTGAACTTTTGATACTACTTTATGCTTAATTTTGCATTGTAGGTATTAAAGAAAAAATTGAGGATTTTAGAGGTTCAAATTAATTATTTTGAGGGAACTTGGGCTATGATTGAGATTTGAGAGGAGCTGCGGGTGACTTGGGACAAGAGAAGAGACAAGGCCTACATTAAGTTTTGGAACTGGGCTGGAAAATGAGACAATAAAGTAGGCCCAATATATATATATATATATAAAGAAACAGATCCAGTGGTATTTGGGCTGCTGAAAGAAAGAAAGAAAATATACAAGAAAGCATAGACCCGACTTGGTTGCTAGTGGATATGCTATCTGGATATGCGAAGACCCGAAAAGGAGAAGTGGAGAGTTAAGAGAGGGGAGCAGCGCCGCAAGGAGGAGATTATCGGATCACCATTCATCTTTTTATGTCGCTGGCGGCACAAGCTTCTCCTCTTCACCATTGCCGCCAGCGACCACCTTGAACCAGATCAGACACTACTACAAAATGGTTGAAAGGTGGTGCATATTTTGTGGCACTTCTTTAAAGAAGTGCCATAGTTGCCCTTTTTTTTTCTTTTTCTATTTAAT
This sequence comes from Inga oerstediana, assembly GCA_963210345.1. Taxonomy (NCBI): domain Eukaryota; kingdom Viridiplantae; phylum Streptophyta; class Magnoliopsida; order Fabales; family Fabaceae; genus Inga; species Inga oerstediana. The sequence goes on along the minus strand of OY723401.1, from coordinate 75,599,237 downwards.
TTTTTAAAAATTTTGGGGACCAGCTGTGGCGTTTGGTGGACCAGGCGGCACAGCTAGTGGGGACAACTGTGGCGCCTGTCAGGGCAGGCGTCGTAGTTGGCCCAACTGACCCAGCTGTGGCGCCTGGTGGACCAGGCGCCACAGCTGGTCTCTACCCAAGGGTGGCGCCTGCATTGGCAGGGGCCACCCTTGGTCCCCAAAATTTTAAAAAAAATAAAAAAGGAAAAAAAAGGCAGTTGTAGCACTTCTTTAAAGAAGTACCACAATTGGCTGGATATGAATTTTCAACTCTCCCGCCAATCAGATTTCCCTCATTTAACTTTACTTTTTATCTTTTCCCTCCCTTTTTCCTTTTTATTCCCTCTTCCTCAGCTTGCGTTGACACCCATCCCCCTGTAAAAGATATCACTTTCTCTTGCACAACAATCACACACACTCGTCTTCTTCATTAAATTCTCTTGTCCCTTTTTCCTTTTTTTCCGTCCGTCCCCACTCCTCTCCCTAGTTGTTTTCTTTTCTTCATACTCTCTGTCTCTCTTCCTCTTTTGAACCCCACTCCACTCCACAGCTCACATTTGCTCATACTTGTCACTCAAGATAGCGTCACCAACATGGTCCCCCACTCCCTGCGCTGGTCAATTAATAGATTTATAAGAAGAAGACTGTTTCATTCTAGCTTGTTTTATTTAAATTTTTTTAGTCAAGATAATCTGTCATATAACGTTTGCCTTTTTGTTCATATTTTAATCGGAAATAGTGAAAACCTAGCTTGTTTCGTTTGCCTTTTTTGCTTTGTTTAAATTTTTTGGCCAACAAGCTTGCGTTTTTTTTAGTAATCTTTTAATTTACTTAATTAGTTGTTGATGTACTATGTTCACATATCAAGTTCTTGTATTGTGATATTTTTTATGTTAGCTTTGGAGAGTATTAATGTAAGAAAATTATTGTTGGGGAAATGACAATAAATATATTATTGTGTAAGAACATTTTTGTTGGGGAACTTGAATTTTAAATGTGAAAATTATATATATATATATAATAGGTTGAAATATAAAATAGAAATATTGATAATTTGTGGAGATGATAAACACATGCGAAAGCCACTCATTTTATATAAAGCTTCACAATCAGGAAGCATTAAAAAGGGCCACAGGAAAGAAAGAAAGATTTAAAAAAAAAGGACCCTCCTGTGGCGCTTGTTGGAGGAAGTGCCACAGGAGGGGGGTCTCCTGTGGCGCTTGCTGATGTAAGCGCCATAGTAGGTCTGGTCTCCTGTGGCCTCAGCAAGCGCCACAGTAGGTCTGGTCTCCTGTGGCACTTGTTGACGCGAGTGCCATATGAGACCCCCCTCCTGTGGCACTTCCTCCACCAAGTGCCACAGGAGGGTATTTTTTGAAAAAAAATTTTAAAATGTTGTGGCGCTTGGAAGCGCCACAGCTTTTTTTAGTGGCGTCTAGATATGTGGCACTTCTGTAGCGCCACAACTAATGCAATTATAAGTGCCACAACTTTCTTTTTTGTAGTAGTGAGAGGCGAGATTCCTTCATCGTCCGCCACTCACAGATCTGAGAGCAGAGACTAGAGAATGAGAGCTTGGAGAGGGGTCTGGAGCTGAGAGCAGTTGAGGCGAGAGCACCACTTGAGAGGAAAGGAAAGAGACTGACAACACACTACCACCACCACACCATCGACTCTTCCTCATTTCCATCCTCAGCTTCGTCTTTCCTCTGTTCTCCTACACACAACCACCGACCACCTCCTCTGCCTCCCCTGTCTCCAACATCATTCCATCACATTATCCCATTTCCTTTTCTTTCCTCACCAACGTCCAACACCCTTCTCCATTTCTTCTTCCTCTCCACCATTTTCCTCACCAACGTTCAACACCATTATGATTGCCAGCTGCCTCCTCTATCTTCACTTCAATTTCTATGAATTTTACAAGTTGTGAATATGTTGTGATTACTGTTGGAGACATGAGTAGCTAATTTTTATTGCTTCTTGGTGATGATTATTTGTGCTTGAGCTTATTGGACTACAAAAGGGAGTTTTGCTATCATTTCATTATTCTGGAATTATATATTTAGATTGCCTAGTTTTAGGAATTTTTATATATGTGATTCTGGAACTGAGATTAATGTTTATTGTCTCTGTTAGTTTGATATTTGTAGTTGAGATTGGATTTTGTAGAGTGAAAATTATATATGTTTGAATTTCTTTGTGGTTGCAATGAGATTATGTTAATTAGCGTGTTATTGTCTAGTTAATGTGGTTGATTTGTATCCTTGAGGGGATGTTTAGCACTCAAATTCAAGAAGACTCTTGTTACATTATTCCAATTTCAATTGCACATTAAGTGATTTTAAACAATATCTCAAGAGGTAGTAGTTAGCTATGTTTGTAGGAGCTACTATTAATTGGGAATATTGGACTCAAGTGTTATCTTGAGGTTGTTTTTGAGACTTAATGAATTTTAACTCTCATAATCTCTTTGAGCAAGGATTGCCACTATCTTCATCACTAAGAACATCCATTATACATATCTTCACTTTTAATTTGACATTTCTCATTATTTTCAAAAATACCAAAAAAATTAGAAATAGCTTTATTTTCATGAATTTTGATTTAAAGAAAACCAATTTCAAAACCCTTTTTTCTAACCATGTTTATAGCACTTAGTTTTACTTAGGGAAGTCAAAATAAATGGCTCCTTGATAAGAGAACGATCCCGAGTTGTTTGCACTATATTGCATTTAATTCGTGGTAAATTGTGATTTGACCTTGAGGCGGCTAAGGTTGTGTCAAATCAATGACACCGTTGCTGGGGAGTCAATTTTGACTCCCTTGGTTTACTAAGTGTCAATTGGTTTAGATTGACCAGGGTTTGCTTGTAAGCCCATTAGGTTTTCTTTCATTTCTTTCTTCATAGGTTTTTAAATTTTTTCATAGTTTTTCTAGGTTTGTAGAGTGTCTTGTATTAAAATTTTTGAGAAAACCAATCAAATATCTTGATTTTCTTTGCTTTTGCATTTGCATTTTTGCATTTCTCACTTGAATTCACTTGCTTTGTGCTTGGTTGCTGCATATTGGTTTCATTGCATTCGGATAGCTTGTTGATACCTTGCTTTTGATGCCATTTGGTGTATGATTCCAATCTCCAAGTCACAATTTTGATGCAAAAACTTTTCCATTTGGGTTGTAAGCATTCATACTTGCCCATACACATCTTTGTTTTTTTCATTTAGGTAGTTTGCATAGCATTCATTGTATTATTGCCTTGATTTGACTTGGTAGCTTCTGTGTGATGTTGTTTGCATTAAATTTGATATTATTTGA